>JAOBAZ010070556.1:0-12051 GCA_026546875.1 Pteroeides caledonicum | reverse complement strand
GCATATAGCATAGCATATAGCATAGCATATAGCATAGCATATAGCATAGCATATAGCATAGCATATAGCATAGCATATAGCATAGCATAGCATAGCATAGCATAGCATACCATACTATACCATACTATACCTTGCCATACTATACTAAACCATGCCATGCCACAGGTGAAAGGCTATGGAACTAACCACTATACCTGATCGTACAAAATGGTGAATCATGTTTGTGAGCACTGGATCTTCGTTAATGTTCCATAAATGTGCAACGGACTTTCTTTCTTCCTTATTTTTTCTTTCCTGGTCTTCTTTGGCCTATAATATTTGAATAATATCTAATCAAATTTTATCTAGTCAAAAATTGATTACATATTAAGAAAACTGGTGTTCTTTAAACAACGTTTAACTATACCTTATTACTTGCTTCTGCTTCAGCCAATCTCTGTTCCCATGATTTCTTCATTTCGTCCATTTCAAGTTGGTTTCTACGAAGCTGCAAGTTAAAAGAGAATCTTTCACAAGTTGTTTTTGAACACGTATTTAACACTGTTGGTAATGATAACCAGAAACAACTAGACTTGTTCTATACCAAACTATCGCTAAACACCAGTATACAAACAGTCCAGATAGGTCTATTGAATCTTGGAATACATTTACAATAAGAATTAAATTCGTACCGATTAATGTATGGTGTCACGCGTAACCCAAAGATATAGTGGATAAAGACGCCAAAGATAAAAGCGAAATTATTTAAAATTACAACGTAAACTAGCTTATATTTTTTAATCGCCGTACTTTTTTTGTACTTTAAATGTTCATATTCCACTCAGAAATATACCATTTCTTCTCGCCAGTAGTGATCAAGGACGTACGGTGCATGCCCTTTCGATTCGTGCTGCTTTTCCCCAAATTTTCTGACATAAGCCGACAAAGAACGAAATACTTCCGTGAATGAAATGATAGGAGTGAGGTAAAAGCTGGCGTTTTAGCCGAAATCATGATATGTGGTTTCCACTAATTTTATACAGAGAACAAACATCACCGTCGTTGATTCAAGTCATCAAATTATTTTTATAGATATGATGATCCTTCAAGCATACTTGATTGCCGATCATACTGGTTTCACAAACCGACCACTATCAACTTACATCAATTTATTGACAATTTAAAATAGTAGGATGCTGCACACCCCTGACCAAATAAAGCGTTATAGAAAAACGCTCTATTTAAGGAGAGCCAGTAAAACCAAGTTATTTTTGTCGAGTGTGGTGCCCAACCTAAAAAAAACTCATCTCTTTTTGTCGGGAGCCTAGGCTTCAACTCGTACATTAACTTTTATTACAACATAATAAAAAACACCATGCTATGAGCATAACTAACCTGTTCTTGCATTGCTTGATTTGCATCATCTTTAACAAAAATAAAAAATTCTGAGTTCGGAAAAAGGAATGGCACACATACGTACTCCAATTTATTATATAGTAGACATGCAGTGAGATACTGAGAAATAAACAGTAAGGTATTTTCAGTGAAGATATCGATCACGTGGTGTTTTTTTTGCCAATCACAATGCGTTATTCCGACTTACTACAACATAATATTGTTTTCACCACTCGAAAATAAAATCCATATCTTCGCGGCGCCGTGTGATATTCTCTATGTATCTTAAGATACTAAAACTTTCATGCAACTTTAACTATTTTATTCTCAGCCAGGGAAAATACTAAAGCAGTCAACAAACTGATAGTGGCGCTAAATGAGTAAAATGTTTACTGACGTTTTCAGTCGACGTCCTTTGTCACAGCAATTAAACAATGATTTCCGATAAATACCCATTTACTTTCAACTAAACACTATCTTGCTCTTTGCTTTTGTATCTCATTCAGCTTACTCCTGAGCCCCTAAACGTTTTTGAAATACCAGAAAGAACTCACCTGGGAATGAAAACGCTAACAAAAATAATTTTTGATCCTTTTAGTTCTGAAGCTCTTTAATTGAGTATTATACTCTGGCATTAGAGGGAGAATTAGATTTGTTTTGCTCAAACGTTTACATTACAATTCTCGTACATGTAAACCAATTAAGACAGTAATAATAAGTAATTTAAATTATAACTAAAGTATTCACTGCACTATGTGACTTGATATCAACCTACCAGTGCCTTCACCAGGTCCAAATGCCCCTCCGCCTTTTTTAAGCTGTTCCATCAACTTTGCATTCTCTTCTCGAAGCTCCCGAATTAGTTTATCTGTTGGACTTTCATTGATAACGGCTTTTGTTTTAATAGCTTTAGCTCTATCAGCTACAAAGAAAACAATTAAGTTTAATAGAAACACAACAAATTTGATAACCTGACACCAATACATTTCTTCACCATTGTGTTCCAACACAAGTTGCAATTCCATTGAAGTCTGTTGGAGAATTTATACAATTTTAAACTTTCCAAAAACGCTTATTAATACAGTTAACCTATCAAAACCAAACTCTCATAAAACCCGGAAATTGCCCATTCTAAAAAAATCCTCAAGTCCCTTATAAAAATCTTTGTAAAAAATACTCTATACACCGGGCCGTGTCGTCCCTAGAAACCTGATGATGGTTGACATGACAATTGAACGGATTATTCTTTTTTAAGGGGTGATCTGTGTCTCAAGTTTATTGTTACACCAACAATAAATTATGTTATGAGAAATAAGTGAAAAAAGTGGTGACAATCTTTTGTCTTTGGCATGAACAAGCAAAAGATTCACGAAAATTGTTGACAAGGCAAATAACACAAACCTTTTGAGAAATTCAAAGGCATTATACCAAATACTAACGTTATTACTGTGTTGTGGTGTTTACAGTTTTTTTCAAACAAATCAAGTTAACCACAGGCACCCTATAAAATCGGGATCATTGCATATACAAAAAACGGCATTTGTGAAAGTCGTATGTGTGGTTTTTTTTAACAGGCTTCTCTGTAAGAATCTACCTAAATAATTTAAGGCATTAAAACGTCTGTCATTACTTACCAAATCGTAAAGTTGACAATGTTTCTTCGTAATTAATATCGGCGGGACTTAATGCAGCGATCTGGAAAAAGAAATGAATAAGTCTTTCAAAACAGATTTTCTTTCAAGAAGAAGCATTAATTAATAATTCATCAAGAAAAGACAAAGTAAAGTTGTATACCGTGGAGCAAGTGTATATCACAAACAATGCCCTGTTAATTTACATAAACGTCAAATCAACGGTGGTAGAGTTTATCGCGCTGCCTCTCAGAACTAGTTAAGCCCGGTTGGACAGGGTTAGTATTACCGTAAAATCGGCGACCACCTGGAAAAACCCTAATCCGGATCTTAACCAAGTGAGTATAGAGCACAGGCATCCCATGTTTATGTTATGAATTTAGATTAAAACGTTAATACAACTGCGTAACAAACTTCATAATGACGAGTAATATAAAGAAGTAATAACAAACTTCATAATTACGAGTAATAATCGCATTTAAATGTGTTCACACGGCAAGTGAATCATGATTACGAATAATAATTGCATTAAAATGTGTTCGCACGACGATTGAACAGGCAGCGCTGACGTATGCTCAGTATATAATTTACTAAAGGTAGGCAAGAGGATTTTTAAATACATAATACGTTTTCTAACAAAAATTTCAGTAGCTTTAAACACAACATGAAAGTAAGCAAGAATGTCTCTGCTAACCTGCCAGCAACTTGTGTTTTTTTTAACAAATTACCGGTACTCCTTGAAAAGGCCATAAATTAACGAAAGTTTTCGGGATTTTTACGACATTTTCTATGTAACAATGCGCGATGCGACCATCTATTTGTACAAGATGTAACAAGGATGGTGATTGGCTGTCGGCAACTTTAATGCGAGCCGTTGACAAATCCCTCTGGATTCTGGCTCGCATCAAAGCTGCCAGAAAATGTCGTAAAAATCCCGAAAACCTTCTTTAATCTATGAAATTTTCAAGGACTAATTTGATAAAAAAAAAATGTAGGCAACTAAGCAGAGACATTCTTGTTTATTTTCATGTTGTTTTTAACTACTGGCATTGTATTTTTGTTAGAAAACGACGTTTATTTTTATGTATTTGAAAATCCTCTTGCCTACTTTAGTAAATTATATACCGATCATACGTCAGCACTTCCAGTTCAATTATTATTTCTTTATATCACTCGTAATTATGAGGTTTTTGACGCAGTTGTATTAACGTTTTAATCTAAATTCATAACGTGAGTAGAGATTAGTTGATCTCTCTTGTACTTCGAGGGTCTTCTTCCGGGATCCCTGGTTTTGTTTCCTCAGTAAAATCAACAATCTCTGGGATAGGAATGGCGCCACTCCTACCTCATTGGTTGTAGCCAGTGAAAAATATATATACAGGGTGTATCAAAAAAAAGTATACACTTAGAAAATTGTCTGGTTTGTCGATATTTAACAAATGATAAGGGAACCATTGGTTTCCTCGCTTAGCTTAGGTCCTTCTAGAATGTTTAACACTGAATTTACTTACCAATACTTTTTCTTTACTTAAGGTAGCTTGCTCAAAAAAACACAAGTTAAAAACGCTTTGCGCAGAAAAATGGACCACTAAAATTACATTTTGAATTGATCGATAAAAAATAAAGAGAATTTAGAACAAGATATCAAATTTTCAGACGGTTCGATTGGTGCGCTGCCCTACACGACATGTTAAAAGTTAATTTTGCGTGCAATATCGACATAATTTATGTAAATTGCCTATTGTCCAGAGATGAATAATTAATTAAGGATAAATAAAAGAAAATAACGCGTCAACAGCCCGCGCGTTTGACTTCGCGCACATCAAATTGCCTGAAACGTTGATAGTTTGTTGTTCAACATATTAAGCAGCTTTGCCTTTTTAATCGAAAATGTGTTTTTCGTGATCCACTTTTCTCCGCAACGCGTTTTAAATTTCATTTTTGTTAACAAGCCACCTTAAGTGACAAAAAATACTGAATAATTAAATTTACTGCTAAACACACTAGAATTAAGGACCTAAACTATGCAGGTATACCAATATTCCCGTGCAGGTTGGTGCGTGTTTAATTCTTACCATTATCGTCTTGCTATTACCACCAAGGGCGTTTTTCAAAAGCTTGGTTAAAACAGAATCCCGATATGGCACTGGGGAAAAAGCAGAACAAAATAAAAAATTAATATAACATTCAGTCGCACTTTTAGAACAGATTTTCTGCGAAAAAATATCAGCTTTTGTACGAAATAAAACTTAAACTGGTCTAAAAAGGAACACATTTTACGTGTTTCCTCTTATAAAAACTTGGTCATTTGTGTTGCTTTTTAAAAACGTGTTAAATTTAAAAATCATGATGGATCACGTATATTGTATAACAAACTTACCTTGAACTTTTTTTTTAACCTGGTCGGCAAGAGCTAGAGAAGTAACAGTTGTATTTATTATTGAGGTAACAGAAGTTCAGTTTAACAAAATAACAGAAGTTCAGTTTAAGTATTTAACGTTATGATTGTTTAAAATGTTTTTTAAAAAATTTAAAATGACAAACCTAAATCATAACATGTATCTAGATATTATATGGTACTATCCTGGTGTATTTGGCACAATTTAATGTCAAAATACTTTGAAAGAAATTTTAAGTCCAGGATTATCTAGGCGTTGGTTGGTGTGTCACGTTCTAATTAAACTACACGTGGAAATTATAACACTTTCAAATCTAAATAACGCAGCTTATTTTTTTTTCAATAGGAAAAATTTAACATCGTAAGTAAATAAATACTACAAGTGATTATCGAAGAAAATATTTCTTTAATAATTACCTCGACTTCAGTAACTGTTAAATAAACAAAAATTAAAACACACATATTGCCAAACTCTGTGTATTGTTCACTAACTAGGATGTTACTCCCACTTTCAATATACAAACCTTTAATTACATTCCCAAGAGTTGATAGAGACTTGTTAATGGATGAACCCTCTTTCAGTCTGTCACCTGTAGCACCAGTCGAATCAGCACGCTCACTAAAATGAGAACATATATGAAACGGCTGGATCGTCTAATCATTGTTGGGCTACGTTCCTCCGATCGGAACACCTCCGTTATATAAGGAAGCAATAACTACGAGTGTGTAGAGCAGTTATTGTATTGCAGACTCCATGTTAAGGACGTTTGATCAAAATATACACAAAAATATATATTTCTTGTTTTCGGGCGTAATATTCTTAAAGGCATCGTGATAGTGAACATAAAAGAATGTACATGTTGTTATATAATTATTATCAGACCGCCAAAATCACAATCATATTTTCTCTTAAAAACATAAGCCTAAACTATAAGTTCTGACTCAATTGCCTAACAAAAACAAACATCCTAAGTCAAAACATTCGTTACGTATCAGGTATTACTGCCTGTTGTGTGGAAACCCCGAGTAGTCCAGGGAAACCCAAACTCGCCAAAGTAATGTTTGGCCAATGAACGGAGATGTATGCAGAAAGCGCTGTACGACATTACTCCAGCTGCTTAAGACTTCAGCAAAGTTTACCTTCCAGCTAAATCGACCAAATTCACAATCGATGTTTTTGTCATATTTTTCTTCGTTTGCTCGTTCATAGATTTCTGAGCGAGAGTAATTGCCACAATTGTATGTGCACGACTACAAATAAAAAAAATTACTTCTCAAATACAGTACAGTATCCGTGTAATATTTCCATTCTCCAAGGTAGAAACTAATTTTTATAATGGCATTCACGAAAGGGAACTACATAAACCATACTAATTAAAAAGTCATTGAAATTCTTAGTCACTAAAATGGCATCAGTATTTAGAGAGTGAAAGTTATAGAGGATTGAAAACGACTGATGTAATTCTACTGCTATAGCAGACAAAAGGAACATTTTGCGAAGAATGTGTTTTATTGTGAATTTGTGGGTCTTGATTGATTTGACGACCAAGTGATGTTAAACTTGCTTTTCCGTCAAGGTTGATGCCGTGACGGACAAGCAAGTCTAACACCCATTTACATGTGTTCGAAAGTTAAGTGACAAAGTATTATCTTATACATGAATCATTCTATTTTCAATTTAAAAGTAATATTAATGATTTATGAAGAAATCACAACCGAAAATGACCGTAAAGGAAGTTTTATATTAAATACGAAAATTACTTTTTATCGTTTTTTTTACCAAATAAGGTTCCTTTCTCTAAGATTAAATACTGCTCAATACTTGGGTCAGATATAAAATCTAGGGATGTGCCGAATACAACATTACCGGATACTGCCGGATACTGCAAAATTACCGGATACTCCCAGATATTACATTACCGGATACCGGATATTGTTGGATATCGAAAAATTAACGGACACCGGATACTGCCGGATACCACATTACCAGATACCGGATACTGTCGGATATCGCAAAATTACCGGATACCGGAATCTGGTGTCCGGATCCGGCACATCCTTAATAAAATCTCTCACATTGCGCTCGATGTGATGTTGTAGAGTATATCACCGGACAAAACTGTCACTCATATACTTACACGAAGTATACCCACAAGTTACAGCGGTTTGTATTCGAAAAACTTACTGAGCAAGTTTAAATAAAAAAACGTTAATCGTATATAACAACGCCAACTTCATATCAATGAAACACCGAGGGTTCTTTGATAGTGACACGTTACCTGCTTGTTGCATTCATATTAGTAGCTGCCACTGTCCTGTTCTTGGTACCCTCTTCTATTTTTCTATCGATATCAACATAACTTTTAACAGGCACCGACACGAGACTTTCGACTAAAAAAGAAAAGGAAATTCAACTACCCGTAATGAAACTCTTTAGGGATTATTTTACATTCTATATCATTTTGCATACGCAAATAACGTATTATAACATAGGTTTATGAGATATAATATTACAGATAAATTAAATTATATAAAAATTATAATTTTACAAAACGCTAAAAATGGTGAAATATCATTTGTCTTGATAAATGTCAGAGTTACCACACGATGTAAATTGCAACCATCTTCAGTACGACCTTACCATAAAATCCTTTAGCTTTGTGTTCGCGGACCTTAAGACCGCCCTTTGTGTTGCTAGCAGGGTTTAATAAATCACGAACCTATAAAATAATTTAAAGTATTTCAAGCTGACAAGTCTACATCCCCCAATTGGTCATTTTCCGTTAAAGCATTCTCACAAAAATGTAATTTATACTGTAATCCAATTTTTCTTCAACCCTTTCCGGACCGCAGTTGACTTTTATTATTTTACGTAGGCTAACGCCAGAAAATTTTATTTGTCTAAGGTATGGCTATCGTCGCGAAAGGGTTAAAAATCTTGTTATTTAACTCTTTCCCGACGGCAACTGACTCTTATTATTTTACGTGGGCTAATTTCAGACGGTTTTACTTGTCTGAGGTAGAGCTACCGTCGCGAAAGGGTTAATGCCTGAACTATAATTTTACATTAATATAATTTTATAATTTTACAAGCAAACATTGCATTATCATTACAATTGTAAAATGTAGCTATCAATTATTTACCATTCTGGAGTGAGTTGCTCAAAGGTGGATGATTGCTAACACAGGGTTAAACGTTAATACACTACTGTAGTTTAGTGTGTTAGGTTTTACAGCTTTCCTTGAAAATTCCCACCAATTAACACTTGAACCAATTAACTGCAGTTCGGTTAAAAAGCAACAATGTTTCAACGAAGCAGACTATAATAATTTTGCTTCTCAACTTTACACTAACCCAGGGTTGAGCTAACCTAGCTTTGAACAACCGGCCCTAGATTTATAATTCTTGAAACGTTACCGTTACCATAAAAACCAAATTAAAATAATATTTAGACTCTTACAGAATTATCACTTGACAATGACCCTGATACAGGGAGTGGAAATATCTCACATAATACCACATCACACGGTATCTTCATATATCTACTAGATAATAACTGTACCTGTTCATTGTAAATTTCCAGCATACTCAATGTAACCTAAAAAAATTATATCAAATGAAATAATTAACACTTGGTGGACATGTAGTAGGTATTACACGACGGCGTAAAGATAAAAAAAATTATCTTCGGGTGGTAAAACAAAATATTTGAATAATGATCAGCCAAAAAAAGCTGAGCGTCATATAAAAAATTACCCAACGTTTGTGTTGTGCCATAAACTGGAAGCTGAAACCAACTCTTCATATGATGCAAAAACCGAATAAAATAATTGCTTTTTATTGATTTCAAGAATGAAAAGAGGAGCACTTCGTTGTAAGCGTTCGTGAACAACATTCTTCGTTGTTTTGTGAAAAATGCGTGTAGTTTAACGTTGAAAGTAAATTACAAATGAAGGATACAGTCAAGACAAATTTAATGAGTTTAGATCTGCATTTTACTGCATTTAGAAGTATTTAGTTATCTACATGAAAACATATTCTTATCGTCATATTGAGATATAAAAATCACTGTGTAAGAATCCCAATCGAGACAAAAATCCATTCCATCAGCGATAAAAATACATGCATGTATACACTACAGTGAATGTATATCGTTCGTCCAATCAGAACCTCGAAGAACGTGATTTCACAGTGAATAAACATCGTTCGCCTCTCTTATTGCATGAAACCATACAGTAAACGAACAACAATTTACTAAACTGCTTTTTGACGAGAATCACAATAAGTATATAAAATAAAATAAATTTAGCCATAGCGAACATAGCAAAAACATGCACAAAGCGTTAACTTATTTACCGGTAATACAAAACATCGTATGTTAACCACGCAGTGAGTGATAACTCCTCTAATTATATTTATATGGATGAAATATACCAACTTGTCATCATGGCATGGAAATATACCAACTTGTCACGATGGCGTCAACGTGAAATTGATCACGCGACCAATGGGATGTCTGTATTTTGCCCCCGAAAAGCGAGCAGCTAATAAATTTATATCTCTCAGTCATTCGCTCCGCCCACTCTTGAGAGATATTGACAACACCCGAAAATATAATTCGTATCTTCGCACGGTCATGTAATATCCTCATCTGCAATGGCGGAACCAATTGAATGGTGGATACATGTATGCCAACCTCTACGCATTATTTTTATTCTTTACTTTTTATTACTCATGTAACAAAACGGTGTATACTGACTTCTAGTTTACCTGATATTCAGTTTTTGTGCCTCCTTTGATTGCTTCGTCTATGCCCTTGAAAAGCTCTTCGCAAAAAACAGGAACGACGCCTTTGAAAGGAGGGCAAATCAGCAAGTAGACGATGAATAACAATTATATTACAATACCAACAAATATATTACATGCATGCATTGATTTTAATTATAGTTGAACAAATATTGATCATATATTAAAAGAACAGCATCAAATCATTTTATATTTTTACACTTTACAAAAACTTTGATTTTTCAAAAGAACAGGTGACACACGGCCCACACAGAGTTGAATTAGGTGACACAAGCCACGGGTTTGACGTGGACGACTTGATGCACAAGAAAAGAATGAACCGTTGTCCCTCGGAACCTTTGTCTCTCATAACCTTCGTCCCTCGGAACATTTGTCCCCGCGCAGATCGCATTACACATTGGGCGCAACCAGTAAACTGTATGCTCTAGCCAATAAGCACGTTGAACTGGCTGGTCCTAGCCATTAAACCTCATGCTCTAGCCAATAAGCAAGCGAAACTAGCTGGTCCTACCCTGGTCCTACCTAGTAAACTGTATGCTCGAGCCAATAAGCACGCGCTGAATTGGCTGGTTCTAGCCAGTAAACCTCATGCTCTGGCCAATAAGTACGCGGGACTGGCCTGTCCTAGCTAGTAAACTGTATGCTCTAGCCAATAAGCACGTTGAACTTGCTGGTCCTAGCCAGTAAAATATTTCTTTGAATAAAAATCTCTATTCTGTGCCCAGGTCCCTGCGTTGAAAATAGATAAAAAAAGAATTATTTAATTACCTTTATTCGCTCCGTACCCAACAATCGAGTAAGATTTCCCAGAACCAGTTTGTCCATAAGCAAACAGAGAACAATTGTAACCTTTCCATGTGTTATCAAGAATACCAACTCCTAAATCATGGAATACCATTTTCTAAAAAGTGTCAAAAAATAAAATGTTTAATGTAAATCTATACATTAATATATGAAATACGGGAAACAAGTTAGAAATAAATTCCAGTACTCAAGAAAGTCATAAAAAATGGAACGACATATATGCAACTAAAAGTCAAGTTGTGCTTATCTACGCAGTTTTAACCGTAACTTCCACTTAACTCCAAAATCTTTTTTTCTGCGAATATTTCTAAAAACATTCAAGGCTATAACATAATGTAGAAAACAATTTTAAAAGGAAAACCTAATCAACTCAACCTACTTTTCCTCAATTTATTGAATTTTTTGTGACCTGCGAGTTACATGGGTGGCTTATGCGCCTATATGCAACCTTAAATGTTATCCTATATATAGATAGCGTTCCAGTCTTTATAACTAGTTGAGAACACACACACAAAACCGTTAACAATCGCTTTCTCAAACGTATAGACTGTTTTTGGCTGACAAATGAAAACCAATGCTCATGCCGGCTAGAACAAAAAATCAGTCTTGTTAAATGAATACTATTAAGTGCATTCGCCATGTGTGATATGAAGAGCGTACGTGAGGTACTATATCAGTATGAACTGTTGGACTGCTCAGAAAATAGAAACTTACTTTTTTATAGCTTTAAATTGGCAATAAAAGTTTTTGTCTCAAATGATATAGAACTGTTAACATTATTTGATAGCTTCTTTTAAGCTTTGTAGTACCGGTATATCTTTTGGTTCTAGAGATATTTCGTGAACTTCAAAGTAAACTGAGTCGTACTCAGGCATTTTTGCTTTAGTAAAATGATGCTAGATTTGTAGGAACTTGCCCACCAGGGTATCATATATAATTTCAAAAAATTTATCTTTTTTATATATTTATCCATAAATTTCTGAAAATAAATAGCACATTTTACTAACATTATTTAAAAAATCGTCAACCAAATAGAG
>JAOBAZ010070334.1:0-12054 GCA_026546875.1 Pteroeides caledonicum | reverse complement strand
ACACAGCCAATCCGGGACCTGTTGCTAACAAAACAACACCATGGTAGTCTGTTAATTTGAAGGAGATAAATTAACTCCATGGGCGGGTTAAGACAAACATTCATTGAGTTAAAATATCAGTGAATTCACCTCGAACTTTGTGACTCCAGGGGTAGTTTTACCAGTTTAAAAAAAAATTGCAAAATTTAAGGTGATACAGTAAGGTTCTTTTAAATTTTTATAACGTTATTTTGCATGTTTACTGCACGTTAATTACTGTGTAAGTTTTTAGTATTTTACTTTAGCTAACGCCAGACGAAAAAAAAATACTGTACTGCTACCTTGCGCTGTGGCGCCGCACCAGTCGAGGTATCTTTTTCAAGGGACGCGCTGGGTTCGTTGTAAGAAACGCCATTTATAATATCGATGAGATGTATTGCTGTCCAAGCAAAAGGCATACGATATTTTCCAAATCTTTCACAGTTTAAGGCAGCAGCTTGGGAAACTTTGTCCTTATTCTGGCGACGGGAAAAGATGAAAAAAAAATAATTGCATTATCCAAACAAAAAGTAGTTAAATGCATCATTTAGGTTTTGGCCTGGGAGCCTCGCTGCCTTGAGTAAAAGACGCAAAGCGATTGGCTAACGTCTCATGGGAGCGAGGCTATCAGGCCAAGTGACGTAATTATCGAAAGGGTGTATTGATATCATTCGTTTGTGAAGATGGACGAATTTTACAGAAAATTTATGAGTTTACACACCCTTGCCCAAAAAGACGCGTAAAACTACAGGCCTATTTTTTAGAATGTGGTAAAGTAAATTCAACAAAACACGTATGAGTGTAGGTAATAGTATGATTTCGAGTGCAATTTGGATGCATGAGTGAGTTCCTCAAAAACCTCAAAATAGCACGAGTTCGAAGGCCAAGTGCCATTTGAGGTCTTTGAAGAACTCAAGAGTGTGTGTTATATCCAAATTGCACAAGAAACCATGCTATTATGTACTTATTAACTGGTAATAATCAATGATTAGTAAGTGCGTTCGGCCACTGCAACACATGACAGCCCATACAGTACATAACAAAAATCTTGAGATAAACTGCTCGTTCTTTGAAGGATTTGTCCAGTGAAACTGAAGCAGTGACAAATCACTAAGTTAGAGAAAATTGGTTGAGAAGCCCTTGTGGCTACTAATCTTTATAAAAAGTTTGCGACAAAACAGATTGTTCAGCTTTATAATTTCGCAATATATCGAATTGTCGAAAAGAAAGCACATGTCACACGTGGTAAAAACCTAAATCTCGATTTTACTTGGCATACAGCCGCAAGAAATCTACATTCGAAACTACCACAGACAGCAATCAGTAAAGTAACCGAAAGTAAATTATGTAAGTTTATACTTTATAGCTACGAGGCAAATCCTAAACACGAAATGGAGGCAAATGTTACATCCAAAAATCTCATAACGATACAGCATCCAGCCGTGACGTCACGATTAGGAAGCGCTCTCCTACGTCGAAGGCAATAATTTGAATAAAAGTACTCGAGACAATCGAATTGATTGGTTGAACCGTAATTACAGAAAATTGCAATGTGATTACAGAGTCAGCTCTTGTTATTGTATGAATACTGACCTATTATACTTAAAGACAGGCAAAGAAATATCATAAAAAGTGCGTCCTAGAACGCGTTCCGAACGTAACCAGAACATTAGGTTAATTCTGAGCAGTACTGTACGACATGTCATTTTCTGCAATAAGTAAGTTAGTTTGGATACTAATGTTAAAGCAATTTCAAAATCTCATTTTGACTGTTAATAACAGGGATGAGCATGTTACTGTACCTTCGGATTATCTGTATCTCTTATGTAAGGTTCAGCTGCATCAGAGATATCACCTTGTTGAAAGACTTTTTCAAGCTTAATCACCAAGAACACATCACTGGAGGGGTAAGTTATGGAGAATATAGCACCCCGACTGAGTGTTGTTATATCCACCTTAGGGTTGTGTTTGGATATCATCTTCTTGTGTTCATCAGCATTCATGTCAAAGTAAAAGTTTTCCGAGATCTGAAAGACCGCGTAAACAAACCGAATATTAAATTGTATACGAGGTACTGTACCAAATGTCCAATACTTGAAATAAGGTATTTGAAATCAGGAACAGACTTTTGTTCAACTCAAATAGCTTATGTTGACTTCTCACTGCAGTCATTAAACACATGTGGGTTATTCAAGTATTCAACTCTAAATTTTATGTTGACTGCTCAATGTAGGTGTAGATTAACCTACATGTATCTAATGACTGCATTGAGCAGTCATAAAATAAAATTTAGAGTTGAATACTTGAATAATTATTCAAGTGTTCAACTCTAAATTTTATGTTGACTGCTCACTGCAATCATTTAATAGATTATTCAAGTATTTAACTCTATATTTTATGTTTACTGCTCGGTCATTAAATAAGTTATTCAAGTGTTCAACTCTATATTTTATGTTGACTGCTCATTGTAGTCATGGAATTCCGACTTTCTACTGTATGACTGAGACTGGGGGCAGATTTCCACGGTGGGCGCATGAGCGAAATTTATAAGCTTCTTTAAAAGGAAATGGTAAAGTGAACATTTCTTTATTGTCCTAAACGAAAGAGTGTATAAAATTATTTAATAACGTATTTTACAATTTTTGTCACATCTTTCTTTGTTTAATCTTAATTTCGCCATCTTGGATCAAATTTGTGAAAATGAACTGAGACTTTCATGATGCCACAAATTGGGTAAAGTGCCTAAAACGGCTTCTGGAGTGAGAACGTTAAAAAGTTAAACTTTTTAAGATAATCTTAAGCCATTGAAAAGAAATTTTCTTTAAACTTATCATGTTTGTACATGTAGCTGCTATAGACTTGTAGTTCTATGGATAAACTGGTGTGATCTAAATTTTGACATCATATATACATTTTGTTGTTTTTCATCACTTATATCTTTGCTTTTCGTTGATGAAACTTGCTGAAACTTAGTAATTACTGTATGTTTAAAAAACAAAATTATAAGTCTGTAATAAATTTGGGAACAAAGTAAAGTATATTTCAAGAGAAAATTAGCCGTTTTGATCGAAAAATGGAGTTCTATTTAATAACTAGTGCCAGTCCTTTTCCGTGTTTGCAGATCATCTGGTAATTATAACAATCCAAAGTCGCGGACCTGGGGCCATGGTGAGCAAACTTTTAAGCAGGTGAGAGATGATTAAATTGTAAAGAAAGTTATTAAATAGTTTCACCTTCTTTTAATTAAGACAAATAAAAGTTTCATTTTTTCAAAACAAAGTCCACAACAATATAATTTATCGCACCTTCTGAACTTCTCATAAAATCCGCCCTGCCTACTATCGTGTACAAGTACCTTCTTTTTGACCCGACCATCGTATAGTGCCATACTCGCAAACAACGGTTCAACGTCTAAATCCAGCCTAAGAGACAGTAAAGGTAAGTGGGTTAAGTGTCGTGAGACATGCGGCTTGTGAGATTTCTCGGTGTGTATAACGATTTATCCGGACGAGTCGAGTAAAACATTGAGATCGGTCTAGGAAATGTTACTTCACCAATTAACAATACGCTAATGTGACAGAAAACGACACAGGGGCAGTTTACGACGAGTTCCGAACACTATTTATCATTAAAGGCAAGAACTTTGTACAAGAAAATATCACACAGTTTTTACCACAAGAGCTTCATAATTTGGCAGGTATTTTTCTAAATGTATATTATATGAATATGAAGACAAAAAAAACTCTCAAACTTTACGTTTCAAGATGACCTAACTTAACTGCGGGATTAGATATTTTAATAGCTTTTAGTGACCATCAACAACCACACAATCACAACGTTACACAAAAAGAAGGATCCGTTTCTCGTTACCTCAATGATAGGCATTTGACAAATATTCTCTGCCCAAAATGTTGTTGTGGAAGGGTAGCAGGAATTCGTCTTTCGGTACCGTCATCCTATGCAAAAATACATGTACAAAAATATTAAAGAATCCTTCGCTCAAAAAGTAAATATCAACTGAGTATGAAACAAAAATTTAAATTAAATTTGTGCCCATGACACAAACATTATAACTACATGTATGTAAGAATAAATATTACTACAAAAAGAACTAAGTTTTATTTGTTTCTTTTTAACGTTGTAATAACTAACTTGTGAATCTATTTTGCTTTGTCGTGATCCACTTAGAAGACATAAAACGACAAAGGTCATATTTCTGTGCGAGGCTGACCGGCGGCTCTTATCTGCTCTGTGATGAGGTATGACACGGAGAATAAATTAACGCTGGGAAATAATATTTGTTAAATGTGATAATATACAGTATCTTAACGTATAATATAAGGGCGTTTAATTAATTCACATTACGCAAAAAAGCTACAACTATATCAATTACATCACGTTTTACCTTGCTATATTAATTTATAAATGTTCTATTTTCAATTGAGTACAAATTTAATCTTTACTTAATCTCCAGTTAAGGTGATAATTTGTATACATTACCAGTTGTTCCAGACACACTGAAAATAGCGAGTGTATTCGATCAAACTGTCTGAAGTCTGCGTTAGCATTATCCACCTCATCCTGAGGTATTTGGTCCAAAACTGTTGGCAATAATTCGTCTGGAGAGCATGTTTGTAGATCAACGATACTAAAAAATTAATGGAGATATATGAGCATTTCACACTTTAATTAGCGCGCTATCACCATGGAAAGCTTTTTTGATCGTTATGTATATTTTGATGCAATTTAAAAAAATTCTGTAATAAAAAAGTACAAAATTACACTTTGTTGAAATTCGATGTACATGTATTATTATTTTTTCACGTACGAGAATAAATAAATTTTGATGTTACAATTTGATTCGTCCGTCAAAAACACGAGTCAATCACATCGCGTGTAATATCACGTTTCCGCAGTCTGCATCTAGGGTCTATTTTTAGTAAATAGTACAATTTATACATCAAAAAAGAAAACAAAATTCATATTTTGTATCCAGAATGGTGATTGGTGAATTGTAAATACTAGAGTGATTTTCATTGGCTATGGGCAAGAATATAATTACAGCTCACAAAGGGTGCAATAGACCGAGTCAGCCTTGTATGCAAATTACCCATTTCGATGTTTACACATACTTTTGAGAGATGTAAATTTTAGTTTGTACTATTATTCTAATTAGAATAGATTGTTTTGTGCCTTTATCATGGTGCTGACAAGAAACCATCTCTCAGAAGTATGTGTAAACATCGAAATGGGTAATTTGCAAACAAGGCTGATTCGGTCTATTAAAAGAAAACTGTACCCAAAAAATAACTAAGTTTATTTGTTTCTTTTTATTGTTGTAATACCAAATTTGTAATCCTTTTTGCTTTAATGTGATCCACTTAGGAGAAACAAATCAACAAAGGTCATGCTATTGTGCGAGTGTGACCGTTTGACCGGTTGCTCATATCTACTCTGTGATGACGTATGATATACACCTGTACGAGGAATAAATTAATACCGGGGAACTAAACTCGTTAGTGAAGGGTGCAATAACAAAATGTTAAACGTATAATCTTTCATATTTGACAATGTTTTCATGCTGCGAAAATATGTAAAAAAGACGTTGTGAATCATATATTTACTTTTTTAATGTAATACAACCTAATAACGCAGTTGTCTTATTATATTAAATAAAGCAGAACGATTTCCGTACGTCTCTCAGAGAAAATTCTTTCTTAGCAGCGGATCACCGTCAAACGCTTAGCGTTAAGAAAATCCGCTAAAGGGACACAATTCGTTACTTAGCGCAGATATACTAACGCCTTATGAAAATATTACAGCAAAACACCGACTGACAAGTTTCAATAGGACAAGTCATCTGTATATTATATGTTTTCAGCATGATAAAAAATTCATGAAGCCACTTTAACCAATTGCCGGCGGGGAGTCGTTTTATTATCTCCCCTCGCCTTCCTTGGTACATCTAGCCATAGTTGCTGGAGTACATGGTTTGGAAACTCGATTAAAATTCAAGAAAACTCATTAACTACGTCGGTTTATGTTTATGCAAGCTTGGCGTCCTTCCTCGTCACATATCTATCGTATTTTGGGGTGACTGGCCAATAACTGTGCTTTAAATTGTTTAACCTATAGTCAGTAGAGTAGATGGTCTGGACACTCAATAGAACTCATTATCTATGTTATTGTTTAGGTTTATACAAGTTTGTGGAGATTTAAAGCACTGTTACTGGTTACTGTCACAATGGAGATTTAAAGCACTGTTATTGGTTGATCGCTCCAAAATACAATTGGCACGTGATAACGGAGGTGCACAAAGTTTGCATAAACCGAGATCAACATTGATGAATCCTATTGAATTTTTTAACAAGCTTCCTATCCATCCACTCTACTGACTACATGTATGTTTAATCTTACGTAGGGTGAATGCAGATTGGGTCGAATTATGTCTAATGGTTGTTTGGGGAAAAAGACAATATGCACGTGATTAGGAAGGACCTCAAACTTGCATAAACCAGTGATTAAGTTTTCAAACCATGTTCTCCAACAAGTGTGTTGTCGCCATCAATGATCATAAACTAGTTAAATATTTAATATCAAAAACCTTGCGGCAAGCGTTCCCTTTGGTATCTCTTCTGCTGGAGATTTAGTACCGTCCTCTGTGTCCTAGAGTAAAAAAGTATTGGGTAAAAAATAACTTCCTGTTAAAATTTTTAATCGTTCAAAGTGAAACAACGTCGCTGTTGATTACAGTAATATTGTACCGTTGAGAACATTTCTGTTCATTGACAAAGAACTGCTTTATTGTGCTCTCGGCTTTTAGGCTAGCATTAGGCTAGACGTGAGTGATCATGTGTGCTAACTAACTTCCCTCCGGCGTCTTGTTTAAGTGTTTTGTTTTAGCTTTATTTCGAAAGAAATAACTTCGCGATAAAGTTAAAAATCTGTTGAAGTTCAAAGTGAGGATAGAAAAGTCTGGGAAGTCAACGACAATACACAAGGTGATATGTCACGTAATGTCAGGTGGAGAGAACCTACCAAGCCCTAGGATCAGTGTGACCATATATGCAAAATTTTTTTACCAGATTCGGTCTGATGCACATAGAAACCCCCTCCTGCCTTAGATAATTACCACGTTTAAGGGGGGTGTCTATGTGCACCAGAGCGAATCTGGTAAAAAAAATTTGCATATATGGCCACACTGCCTAGGATGCTCTTGTATTGTATTGCATCAGGAGGATTAGCCTACATGGAGCACATTGGCACGACAAATAATTGCGTCTTGGTCGCAGTTTGGGTAATTAAAAAAAAACCTGGAAGACAGGAACGTTTTTCTAAAGAGAAAAGCTAATTTCGTATTGAGCAATTTAAATTAAGCCCTTAGATATAAAATAATGAAGTTTCTTTACCACATTGCTTTCTTCTTTTGATTTCTCATTATCAATTTCATAAATATGTTTTGGTAATCCTTGTATGAAACTATGGGATCTTTTAATCTTCCTTCTCGAGTCCGGTTTGCCTTCTTCCTTGCTACGAAACTCATACCTAAAAAAATAACAGTTTAGGGGCACTCCCAAAGAAAAACAAGCTCAATACTCTAATTCAATAAAAATGATTTCTTATCTACAAAAACTGTTTGAGAACAGTATGAGCGTCATTCAAGTATGAGAATGATTTAAGTGCATAGCTCTGATATAGCATACAGTGTAGATCTTGGTAATTGGAATGTGCTACACCCTTAAAGGATATCAAAGTGAAAAAATCCAATAAATTGAGTCTGAAATCGTGTTTTTCAATAAATTGAGACAACCTCATTTGCATTTCGTTTGCATACCAAAATTACCAAAATTACATGTACCACCATGACTATGCATTGTGCTTTCTTTATGGTATGAACAAGTCGTTAAAACGTTGTGTAACTGTGGCACAGAGTATCTTACAGTGCATCTCAAAATTTACATCTCGTATTACAACGTTGTCATGAAACCGTTAAAACAAAATGGGTTTTGCTAGAGTGAAAATGATAATTTCTTCAATGCTAGACTAGGGACCGTTTAAACTATAGCACAGGACGGGTACTCTAGTACAGTATACACGTAAAAGTCAAGTTTCGGCTATTTAAATTTTAAACTTTATTTTTCAAAAACACGATTAACATTTAGAGTGAATTATTAAAAAAATACCTAATAGTTTGGATGGCCTGATCCAAACAAGCTGAGGTGTTGCGAGAGTTAGAGAATAGTTAGAAAAACACAAGTTGCAGGCGAGTGTTTTCTTAGGTTTTCTCAACTCGAGCAACACCCCAAGTGTTTAGATCAGGCCTTGCAAACATGCTAACCATTAGGTATTTCTTTTTTTATAAAATAATATTTCCACTTTTTAATGCCTTTTAAGCGGTGACTATCACGCTAGAAATACTCCAAAAATATCTAAAAAAATATCCAGCACTCCAAAATTCCCGGGTTTGGATGGCCTGATCCAAAGACGGGTATTAGCCAATCAGCTATGCTACACTATATTAGACACACACGTAATTTTATAAAATTACTTCATTGTGCTGTTCCCATGGAATCCATATATACATACTAAGAAATGTGTATGCACTATATAAACAATGCACAGTAAATACAGTGCTGCAAAGACCGAGTCAAAAAGAAAGATATATTCAACGATTTATAAATTTTATTTAACATTCCTGAGATGACATTCTTAAGTAGATCACTGTGGACATAATTTGAATGTATTAAAATGTTAATACCTTAACAAGAACGAAACAACATACTGAAAATCTAGCAACATCGTGGTGCTATAATTTTACATGATAAATTTATTATGACCCATATTGGCGAGATGATTTTTTCGTGATACTTCCCCTTTCATATAAAATACATGTACAATATAAGAGTGAGTAAAATAGATATTAACACGAGAAAAGAACATTCAGATCTTCGAGGCGCCGCGTGATGTTATTTGTATTTTTATTAGTGAGTTTTATGATACTCTTTATTTAAAAACAAAATTAAACGGGAAAACTCGGCCACGCGAAGAAACACACGCGTTACACAATTTTTTCAGATTACCCTAGTAAAATATATTTGTGTTTTTTGGCTTTCGGTAAAATACCCATGCTGATATAATAGACAAAACTATATATTTTTAAAGTTTTAGTGAACCAATTAGGAACGTAGAGAAGCCAAAATCGCTTGGACATACGTTACTGCACAAAAGATACTTATGAATGCGAACTTACAGAATGCATATTTTCGAGAATCGTACTGCTTTGAAAAACAACATTCGCAAACAATAAGAGAAATTTAGGTAGTTAATAAGTAAATAGAAAATGTCCAAAATATGATAACTGCAATTGGACAAATATTGACTCCTTTAATACACTGCTATAAATGCAAAATTTAGATAAATTGCTCTCTTCGATTACCTTCTATTTACGACATGCCAGTCTGACGTGTATTGCTTTACACAATCCACGACAAGAGGGTCAGTATCAGCACTACAAATTACAAAAAAATTAACAGGATTAATATTATTAACATATAACTTAGATTTGGGTTTTTGTAGAAATCAACGGAGACGTTCCAAGCCGTGTAGCCATTTGGGTTTTCAACGGGAAACAAATAAAGAAACGAAGCTTGTAACGGCAAAACATTACCGGCGTAACGAAGTAAGCTACAAATATTGACCTCTAAGAATTCCATCTTTCCCACGTATGCATGGGAGTGCACACCGTCATTTAAATATTGCATGAATAGAACGGCATTTTTAGTGTGTCTTACGTCACTTTGGAGTTTAGTCTTTGCACTGGAGTACAATTCGAGAGGTCGCGAGTTATATTCCCAGCCGCGGAAGGCCCTTTTGTAGCATTATTCGCAAGTACAGTACATGTATCCACACTAAGCACTCACTTTTACATTATAATTCAGAAACTACCACAATAATAGTTTATTATGCACCTTAATGACAACACGCTACATACATCAGCACGAGATTATCTTCATGATTACCAACTGTTGATTTATAAAGAAGTTTAAATGCATATCATTGTCAAACAAATACTTGCTTGTCATTATAAACCAACTTTTTGATTCGGCTAAAACCTATTTACTGTGTACACAGTACTCGTTTATAAATGTATTTAGAGGATAATACTACGGTATTACCCACCACCATCGTTCGCCACATTCTTTTTAAAAGGTTCTGCCCTCTTGGAAATAACAACTGAGCATAGACACGCATTCAGGCAAACTTACCCAGGGTCCTTTGGAATGTGAGGATGAACAGTGCGATGCTGCCTTTGAATTGTTGTGACTTCAATGTCATCATCAGGAAACTCCAAAAGCTTGCTATCAGGATCATTTTCGGCCAGTGGTTGGTTCTCTGATATATATTTTTCAAACTCTAGTGGTTCCAGAATCTTGGCATAAGAAAGCTTTGGAACAGGAGATAAAGGACTAAATGAATACTTGTTTCCAACGCATGATTTACCCCATGTTAACTGAGGCAAAGCAAGCTTTTGCGGAAGCATATTTATTGTTAAATCTACTCCTCGTAGTCTGATTAATGAGACAACAAATTAGGCCATGCAAAACGTAACAAATTTGAGTATTAGGTCAGCTTTACAGATTAGAATATCAAAATCAACAAAACTCTAAAAATACACAAAAACAAACCCCTTGGCACTAAATTCATAATTTATAGCTTGTATTTTAATTACTATCTAATTTTATATTCAAAACTTTAACCATGTAATCAAAAAAAAGAAATACTGTAACTTCGTCGACAAATACACGCACATCTACCATTAACAGCCTCGAACGCTACAATACACACTATAGGGTTTTAGTCATAAGTATAAACAGAAACAATACACAAAGTAGAAACACCTAACTTTAGATTCATAATTAATAGTTTTTTCTAATTATCATCTGCTGTAATTATTCACTCCGTTATCAGCAAATCATATATAGACTTTTACATTATCAGTATTACATGTATGGACTTTGTAATATTTCTTTTTCCAAGTCTATACAAAGGCTCGTCTGCACAATGCAAGTATTCGTACACAAAAGCGACGTCTTCATTCTAATGGGCGCATGCATGTAAGACCTAGTTTAGACGTGGAACTTTTTATACACCGAATCTAATGTTCATGAGCAAAGTTCTTTGTCTTCCTTCATTTGCATTAGTTTCGCCAAATGACAAGTTCGACGCCAAAATTAGGCTCACAAGAACTGCTAAACACTATATCAAATGGTCATTATGACATCCGAATAGAGATGTTACAAAGCATGGCTGAGTTATATAATGATATACATGCGGAATACAGCTATACATAACAGCACGTCGCAGCTTCTTCAGTCAGGTATTTTCTTGGAAACAAATATACAAAAATGCTACAATTCACACAATGCATTTGTTTAAAAGTGATACCTTCATGGCTCTTTTTGGTTTGATATAACGAAACTAAAAAAAATATATTCATGGAAAAACGTACCAATATACTTCACAAAAAAACAAGAAATATTTCTTGAAAATTCCCTAATTCAAAATTCGCAACCGCAAATACAATATACGGTAATCCACAGCTGAATACGCCGTTAAACAATTAATAATTTATATGTAGCGTTAAATATTTAGCAATTACTCAAACCGCAAAACAAACCATAAGTAGTTTGTAACTTAATTAAAGAGCTACATTTTAATTTACAACATAAACATCAATAATATTTAACATGCGGATATTTATTGAGAATACAGTTGAAAATAAAGATTGGTAGAAAAAACCTCGAAGCCTTATTACTAATATGGGGACCTTAAACTTTAGGACAAGGAGGAGGAGGACGATGGTAATTTTGTTATTTGAAGAAAACCATGATTGACGTCTGTGCCTACATGAAAAATTTTATTTTGCAAGCTTTTATGGTGGTTGAAAGTGACGAAATCAAAGCATCGATTTCTTAGAGAGATTTGCACATTCTATAAATTTATTTGTAACATTCTATATAATTTGAAAATGTATAC
>JAOBAZ010070112.1:0-12055 GCA_026546875.1 Pteroeides caledonicum | reverse complement strand
ACATGTTTGAATTATACTTTATTTTATAAATGCAGATTACATGATCTAAAAGTCTGGCAATACTAAAAGTTTGTTTAGTATCACAGGAAATCATAAGCCACATATAGTAAGGTAATTCATAAAGTTTTTCAAAATAACGTCTATAGTGACCATTTGGTAGAGGTTGAGGATACATCAAAAATTTACATGCATCTAATACAGCACTTCATATCCCTTCATGGTCAAGCATGGCAATAGCTTTTTCAGCGTAAGTCAACCATAGTTCGACCTCATCCATGATTATGTAAGGACGCTTCAGTTGTCCCCATTGTTGACCGTCTGTCTCATCCGAACCATTACACATTTCGTTGTCAGCAAGAGATTTGATTGGTCTATAGAGGAACTCAGTAAATACAAGATTGATCAACTCTTTATATGTTAACTTCCCAAATTCAATCTCGTCAACGTATATTTGTTTAAACAGATGTGCCATGATTCTTCTTACGTCCTCTTACCCAACTGTCGACAAGCACACTTAGTAGATAGACTACCGAAAACATTGTGAGCGATTCACTTTCGACTGAATTACACGTGAGAACAATTCTCACTGACGTGCTAAACATTAAAGGTTTCGGAATACTAAAATAACAAACGATTTCAAATGACGAATTTTCTGACATTTGTTTCAACGACCAATCATTATCATTACTCAATCTGTGACCTTTTTCCGGTCAACATGCGCGCCCCCACGGTTAGATCGAGAAACGGAAACTGAAGACCATATGATCGGTCACATGTCCCATCCCATTTGCGCGCGCATTCTCCTTGTGACATATTTTCGGTTAACTTGCGCGCGCACTGGACCAGGTCGAGCGGGACTAGAAACTAATTTCTAAGGGTAACAGCTCCGTTAAAAGTGCTGACGTAAGTGTGTTATACCTGCACGCTATCTACTTGTCTGCTCTCACAAGTAGGGTCTTAGCAACAGATTTCGTGTGAGCGATTGGGTGATGCGAGTTAAATGACAAGTATTTGTCTGTGTGTGTGTGTGTTGGTTTTCGGTAAGACTTATACCAACAGGTATTCTCGATAATCTAAAACAAAGTAATTCAATCGAGGGTTTTGAAAAACGAAGCAAATCATACTATTAACTGCCAATTGGTGGTGTTAGGTTATGGATATTTGTTGACAATGCTGCGGTTACTGTTGAAGGTAAGGATATAGCTGTTGGTGGTGTTAGGTTATGAATATTTGTTGACAATGCTGAGGTTAGTGTTGAAGGTAAGGATATAGGCATTGGGTTATGGATATTTGTTGTTGACAGTACTGGGGATTCGGTCGGCGTTGATCAAAAGTTGGCGATTCGGCGATAGAGTGGATCGGAGTTGCTAGGCATTCGTCATGTTCGTCTTCGATTGCAAGTGGTAGGCTTACTGTTACCAACGCACCGTGGCATTGTTTTAGTTTCTTTAGGCCTGTCTTCTTGTCTTTCTTCTTTTTTCCGGGGTTTTTTCTGTCGCCTTAATCTTTGGCTTTTGCTTTGTTGAATCATGACTGGTCAGTCGATCTATGAGATCCCTCTCGAGTTTTTGAAGAGCAGTTTCGTTGTCATTCACACCCTGGATTTCTGTCTCGTATCGCTCTCCGTTATTAAGTGCGATGACTTTGCTACCTTCCACCACGCTGACAATATTTTTAGAACGTAAAATTAAATACGTTTTGTCATTTACGAAAAATACTAAGGTGTACGCGTAAACTTTAGTGATCGAACGAAGACTCATCTTATTTTAAAACTGCAGCAATCAACAACAGGTGACGAAGTGATAAGTGGCAATGCTCATGTCATGATTATTAACACACGCGTCATAGTGGCTTGACGTATGCAAAATAGTAAGCAGTTAATTTTTTCTTTGACTAGTGACCATCGTTTCTTTTGGCCAACACCTGATTGAACCCTCCCCCCCAGCTCGAAAATGCTAAAATGCTTTTTTTGACCATTGTTGCTCCAGAGCAACATATTGTAATTAGTTCCCAGGTTTTTTCATGAACTTCCGGTCGCAAAGTTTGTTGTTGTGTAAATTCAAATATGGCGTGCGCCAGGTAAGAATATTTCTTCTAAATTGTTATCTAATGCTAGAGTTATGAAACCTTTTTTACTATTATGGATTGAAGAATAACTCACAATTGTAATCGAACAGTTTAGAACTTAGTAAACATAAATATGCCTGAATATGAGGCCTATGAAACTGGTTGTTGCTGCTAAGCAACAACCAATTGGCTTTTAAGGTCAAAATTTACTAAGTGCACGTGCTTATTTCTTCTAACTGTAACAGTATCTTTTGTGTAAATTTACGCATTTTATATCATACGAATTCGTCAAAAAATATACAGGCCTTGATCTTGTAGTTATTTTAGAGCAGCTCCCATCAGGTTTACCTATTTTAGCATATGAAAATATTCCAAACTGAGCGATGTTGACAAATTTTATAGTCTGAACTGATGCAGCTTTCATTATTTACATTCTCTGATGTTTACCTTTGTAGATTTACCTTTCGTTTTGTGGATTTCGACGATATCTTTGATGACCTTAAAACTTTAGACAGTGAATATGATGAAATATCATCTGGGGAAGAGTTTGAAGACTGTGAAGACATAGGTGATGTTAACAACATTGATGAGGACTTTGATGAAGTTAATGATGACATAGATGAACATAGTAACAGCAGTGATGATGATGTACCATTAGCAAGTTTGGTTGCTTCTGATAAAGCTACTTCAAAGTATAAATTTGAGAAACGACGTGCATTTGTGCCGCCAGACCTTCCTGCATTTATCCCAGAAGACGACGTACCTACACCAGAAGAAAGAAATCCCACAAAGTATGTCCATATGTTCCTTACATATGACATGCTTGAGAATGTGGTGTATGAATCAAACAAATATGTAACCGAAAAGAATGGAAATAGCCCGTAAGCAGAAATGGAGACATTAATTGGAATCTATTTCTTGATGGGAATAATCAAAATGCCTAATGTGGAGGATTATTGGAGTTCATCTCTGCGTTATGCACCCATTGCAGACAGAATGTCTCGCACCCGGTTTCAGACTATTCATCGGAGAATTTATTTTGTTGACGACAACTGAGTATCTGATGATGAGAAGTTAGATCGTGTCCAGAGGCTGCGCCCCTGGCTAACTTTTCGGTGGTAAGTTGCGGAGAGCATCACTCAACTGATGAGATAATGGTGGCTTGTAAGGGTCGTTCAATATTGAAAATGTACATGCCAAAAAAACCAAAAAAGTGGGGTTTTAAACTTTGGGGACGTGCTTCACCAGAGGGCTTTCTTCATGATTTCAATGTATACCATGAAAAGGGCACAGGTTTGGGTGGTAACGATACTAAAGATTGTGGATTGGGTGGCAATGTTTTACTACAATTGACAGAAGCCCTTCCTAAGAAGCCATTCAAGGTATTTGCAGATAACGTTTTCACTAACTTAGCAATGGTGATTGCGTTGAAGAAACGTGGGCTGCAATACACAGGTACAATTGCTGCCAATCGGTTGCATGGTGCCCCTTTGAAATCTGAAAAAGAATTGGGCAAGGAAGGTAAAGGAGCATGTTGTAGTGCTTATGAAAGCAATCACAATCTATGTCTTGTCAGATGGTTGGACAACAAATGTGTAACCTTGATTTCATCTTATCTTGGAGTTACTCCTTGCTCTACAGTGAATCGCTATATCCGATCCATGAAGGTGCATGAAGATGTAAGTCGTCCGGCTATAGTTGGCGTATATAATTCATTCATGGGAGGAATCGACTTGTTTGATATGATGTGTACTCTATACAAAAGCAGATAAAATCCAGGAGATGGTATTTGTACATATTCTACCACACTCTCACCATGATTATGGCTAATTCCTGGTTTCTTTACCGCAGAGAAGCAAAATCCCTTGTTGTTGCCAATCCTATGGAAATGAAATGGATATTTGTAGGTAAGTATAATTATGGCTAATTCCTGGTTTCTTTACCGCAGAGAAGCAAAATTCCTTGGTGTTGCCAATCCTTTGGAAATGAAATGGATATTTGTTGGTAAGTTCAGTATAGAGCTCTCTAATTATTACATCACCCAAGGCTCTATGCCAAATTTTGTTCTGTTTGAAACGTTTTCGACCAATGTTGCTCTGGTGCAACATGTCAAATCTACTAGTTAGAGGAGTCAAATTTAAAAAATTAGATTATAACATGCTTTTTTGTGTCAAAAGTGCTTAGAATCCAAGTGGTAGCATTTTTAGCTCAAACCTTTGCACGGTTGGTTTCTAGAGGGTTAATAGCGCTATAGTGTGATAGCACCATGCTGTAACTGTAAAGTGAAAAAATAATCCTTTCGTGAACAGTTGTAATTTTATCGAATTGGCTTGCAAATAATTGCTACCTGTTCTACAGCGGAAAAATAAATTTGAGTCGCTATGCCAAGGACATCGGTATACCCAAAGGAAAGGATACTGGTTCTCCACAGAAACGCCAAAAGTTACGTAGGGATTTCGTCTGAGCTTCTTACTGAAGGTATTTTGGTAACTCGCCAAACTGTCAGCCGGCTTCTGAAACGATTTAAAGAAACTCAAAGCAGTAGCGTAGCCAGCCTGACGATTTGTCCCGCTATGCTAATATTTTGGTGTTCATTCATTGTGAAAACAATCAATTTCTAAAGACATGAATAATTATATTAATTTGAAATGTACATAGCGGGACAAAATTGTCAGGCTGGCTACGCCATTGACTCAAAGTCTGGATTATAAAAAAGCTTCTGGTAGGCCACCCAAAATGGAAGTCCACCATTCAAACTTCATCAAAGAGAAAATGCAAAGTAATGACCAATTGTCTTCTAGGGGTAACGAACACTGTAGTACTATTCCCCACTTTCTAGAATAAATTCCGATCACAATAGCACTTGTATTTTAGAGATTTGCACAAGATTTTATTCAAACAATTTATCGTGCCCGTAAAAAGCTCGGTTGGGTTAAGACAGGTCCACAATATTGTCAGCTAGTCCGAGAAAAGAACAGAATTGAACGTTTAGCTTTTTGTGAACAACTTGTTGTCAGTGGAGACCAGTTCGAGGACGTGATTTTTACGGACGAAAGCAGAAAATGGTTGAAATAACATGGGAAATTGTGTATTCAAAAATACACAATTTCTGGTAGGCCACCCAAAATGGAAGTCCACCATTCAAACTTCAAAGAGAAAATGCAAAGTAATGACTAATTGTCTTCTAGGGGTAACGAACACTGTAGTACTATTCCCCACTTTCTAGAATAAATTCCGATCACAATAGCACTTGTATTTTAGAGATTTGCACAAGATTTTATTCAAACAATTTATCGTGCCCGTAAAAAGCTCGGTTGGGTTAAGACAGGTCCACAATATTGTCAGCTAGTCCGAGAAAAGAACAGAATTGAACGTTTAGCTTTTTGTGAACAACTTGTTGTCAGTGGAGACCAGTTCGAGGACGTGATTTTTACGGACGAAAGCAGAAAATGGTTGAAATAACATGGGAAATTGTGTATTCAAAAAACTGGTATTATTAGCTTAGCGATTTTTCATATGAAAAAATAGTTTTTTACAAAATACTTCACACAGTAATTGCAGTGCCTTTTATTTAATTTAAGTATATTTAATTTCCGCTTATAGGTGAGCTTCCTAAACAAAAACCGAAAGTGAAACATCCGCAAAAATACATGTTTGAGCGGGAATCAGCAAACGTGGTGCTACACCGCTTCCAACAGGACAACGATCCAAAACATAGCATGTGTAAAATTTGATATAACCAGCATTATACAAAGTCAAAGTCTTTTTATGGCTTTTAAGGGATAATTACTAACACTACAGTAGGTAATACCTAAACTATGTTTTAACTCCATAATCAACGCCCAGACGCTTTAATTTCCAATAACTAGGAAATTCGTTTGACGTAAGCCAGAGTAAGCGATTGTGCCAACTAAAGTTGTACCAACTCCATACTGTTCAGGCGCTTTTCTATTTACAATTAAAATCGTCTGGAAATAGTGCAACCACGGGCTTTACAGGGTTAAGTTGTTCTAATCGTTCTTTTTTACCACAATTGTAGGCAACATGGAAAAGCAATTCTTAATAGACAATGGCATAAACCACTGGAAAACGCCAGCAGAATCACCTGACCTCAACCCTATTGAGAATATGTGGCACGAGCTCAAATCATACCTCGTAAAACATATCAAGCCTATGAATAAAGACGAGTTAGTGAATGGTGTAAGTTCGTTTTGGGGCGGCGTAACGAAAGCAAAGTGTCAGCGCTACATAAATCACCTTCATAAAGTTATTCCAGTTGTGATAGAGAAAAACGGAAACGCTTCAGGATATTGAAATGTCTACGATTTTTTTTTGAAATGTAATACATGCACATGTTTTGAACGACGAAACGCAGCTGTTACATAAACATATAAAATATTTTCATTCTGCTTGGTAAAAAACTGCTTGACATTTTGTTCGCCTTTGTCAACTACACGTAAACCTAAACGTAAGGTATATAATTTTATACGGCAACTACTGGGCATTTTCATCAAATTGTATTTTAGAAAATTGCTAACATTTTCAGTTTGATAACGTTTTTTACATGGCAAGATCATACCTATTGATTCAGCCTTAAAACGCAAATGCTGTTGAAAATGGCTCTGCTATAAAATCAACCATGGCCGTGTCCGTTATACATATACATGTAAACGTACGGTGCCATATATTCCTTCTAATGACAAATACATTTGCCTAAAAGCTGTCACGCCAGCTTCTAAAGAAATGCATTTGCTATACAAAAACCTGGCAAATTGACTCGTATACTGACCGTAACGAAACGTTTGTTACCGTATTTGACGGTGTACAAGCCAACCCCAAATATTTACGCTAAAAATCAACTTTTTTGCTATTATCATTGTCATAAGCTGAGTCGAAGTTTTATGATACAATTCAGAGAACCGTTTTAATCATATTTAAAGAGCTAACATTTAAAAACATCTGACGTTAAAGCGGCAGTGTCACCCGCCGCGCAATAAATACCTAAATACCCAAATGCAATAAATTGCATATTAGTTGCGTTTATTTTTCAAATAAAATTGGAAATAAACTTGAAAACGTACCTCCGACGAAACTCCAAGGTCAAAGATAACAAATGCACAACAAAATCACTGTCACTTGAATGCTCGTACCCACCCACAATTTTTGCCTGTTTCCACGCATTAAATATGTTAAGACTTAGGTATATCCTTTTATACTCTTTCCGCCATGATTTCTGGTACTCTTTTTCGCTTGAAAACACCTTTTTTCGACCAGGATTTCGCCTTGAACCTCCATGCTGACCACGCGTGCCACCCAGATCAGACGCCATATTGAATTACAAAACTAGTAATCAAATTATCTCAAAACCTGCATAAATTACCATAAATTATCTCAAACACCCTGCATAAATTATCTCTTGCATCGTAGTGACGTCGCCGCATGCCTCACGCGTACTCAATAGCAAAGACGTCATTAGCTAATAGGGTATTCCCCCTCTGATCGCAGTCGCAACTCGAAGCCAATGACGTCACGTCCGCTAATTACTAATAATTCGTATGCGAGACGTCGCCCACACGTACAAATTACTACTATCACGTCGTCGTCATGCGTCGTTACATCATCACATCGCATCTTCGTCATACGCACGATTGGAAAAAATTGAGGTCTTACTTCTTGCTCTCGCATCAGGTAAGAATTATTACGGGAAGCAACAGCAGCAGCGGCAAAGCGAGCGCAGACGCATCATCATGGAGACTGCTCCCAGGTCAGCTCTTAGAAAGTGAGTTCAGCCCATTGCTCAAGGACGGTCGTAAGATACGTGGATTCTATGGTGTTAAAGGTGTTTCTCCGCGTGACTACATCTATTGGTTCGGCCCCTTTATGTTGCAAAGGATAGAAGAAGAGGAAAGACCATTTGGGTTAAGGATTACTGTTAATTGTTCATTCTCTGAGTGTAACGACAACGATGAGCGTTTCAACTCGTTTCGACAAGAGTTTCGCTCAAGATGTGACACCGTTGATCATTCAACCGACTTACGCGTTACGTTAACTTACGCAAGACGTATTAGACGATGGCTACGCGCCTGAAGCACAGAATAAAGATATACAGTAGTCTCACTCTTCCCGGAACCTTTGAAGTTTTTGTCCTCGCGCATGACGCATTAAGCATGTGTTCCGCCATGTTCCAAGCAAGTCAATTGCCTTTCCTGGCCAATAAGCATGCTGAACTGGCTGATCCGCCATATTCCTAGCAAGTTGATTGCATATTTTTGCATAAAAAATACGGGAACACGTTGTACAACTGAGTGAGCCTTCTGTATAAATCTTTATTCTGTGCCTGAAGGTATTAACCATGTGAAGGTCAATTACTACCCACGCCAGACATGATAGGGGCGACGGCCGATAAAAACACAACTGGTACGCGTAACGCTTACGCATACCAGTTGCAAGCGGCTAGACGTTAGTCGTTGACTGTAGCCTTTCCATTTGATTGACAACACTCTAAGAACTTGCACAATGGCTGCCTAAGTATAAAACACGCTTCCCAGTAGATTAGACTCATTCCCTTTAGCAACGTTTGACTTAATCCCAATAGTAAAGATTTGTGCGAGAGTATACTGCGAAGACATAACCTCGCTTAAATTTATACTCTCATTAATAGGAATGACGTGATGCTTGCTTGCTCTTGTGTTTTGTGACACACCTCTAAATCTCTTTCTAGGTAGGTCAATGACAAACACACCATTTTTGCTCCTCTGTACAATAACATATAGATTAACCTCCAAGCCACTAATCGGCTCGTCGTCGTCGAACACGATGCAATCTACGTATATATGGCAACTACGAGTTGAATCGATTGAAGTGACACCATTAGGATACCCACTGCGTAAGTAGGTAGGTCCTTTTAAGTTCGTGTCTATGTCATTGTAAGTCATATTGATTGGCGTAACGCATAGCTTATTAATCATACCTTCGACGTCTCTGGTCGTAGTCACACCCTTAATATCATCTGGCGTAAGATACTCATTGCCTTGACCTTTCTCTCCCTCAAAGCCATATAATAGACTCATTTATACTGTACGAAATTACTTTTACTTATTAAACATTTGGCTAGCCACCGTTACTCCACCGCTTACTATGCCAAGAAAAGGGACATCACGTCTCGCATCACGTCTCGCTTCAAAAGCGCATCGCGCTGCAACTCCTCCAACGCTTCCTGGTCTTCGATCGCCTTGAGACCGCCGAGTAGACTTGCAAACTTGGTGAGTAGTAGGTCGGTTAAGAACTTGTTCTACTTCCTCTCACGTTTCTTTTCAACCTCTGCATGCCATGTCCGTAATGTCTTTTCGCTAGCCTTTTTTGTCGCGGCTGGTGTGCAACGCACCTCACCGTCTTCAGCCAATTTAATAAGTTCTTCGCGCAGCGTGTCCACGTCTTGTTTCACACTGTCTTCGAAGGGAGCGTCTGCTTGCTCTTCGGTGAATATTTTCTCCGCGTCTTCCATTTATCATAGCGTAATGGATTTATTATTTTCGCGGAGTGACTACCCTATGTGAAAAAGAATGACAAAGCTCAATTTGTAGCCTTGGGTATATGTAGCGTTCAGGTCCGTCTCTATTTGCTCCTTTTCACGCTTACTGGTACGTCCAAGATAGCCTTTCATCAGGGTGTCCATGTCTTCGCTGTTTGTGTTATATATTTTCACCAACTTACTTATGTTTTTGACGAAATGGTTTTGCGATGCTAGTAAACGGTTGCGTAATGACAATCACTGATAGGCCGTAGTGGCGCGCACTAAATCCCAACCTAACCAACTCGCTTGTCCTATTTATGAAATCAGTGCCACTTGCACAGTCGTCCAACACAACAAGCGTCGATGTGCCTGCGCATGCCTTCGAGATGGATTTTAACACTTCATTCCTTGCTCTTGTTCACAGTACCAGGGCTTCCACTTCTGAAGGAAACTTCCTTTCAATAACTTGCCCCTAGAAGGGGAGGGGTTTAATACTATTGTCCTTCCTTGGAAAAGTTTTTTGTTTGTTTCTTTGACGACACACTCCCCCACAGTGAAGGTCGTATGCAAATTTTTGTAGAAACACTGATCGGTACAAAACAGTCGTCACAACGGCTTGGCGGCCATTTTGTGTAAGTCTTATTCCATGTGAACGTGGGGCATATGAGAATAATGTAGTCAAAAACACCACGATACTCTGTTTGTAGTATCTCTAGCAAGTACTTTGTCTTTCAGCATCCAGTCATCCCTACTATGATCTTATTAATATTAAATGGTGGCATTCATTCCCACTAGTATTGTATGACTTGTAGGTCTTTGTTTATGAAATTCACAAGGCCAACGCTCACCACAAATATATGGCAGTTTAGGCTTGTCGGAGTCGCACGTTTCTCTACCTTCAAGAGTACACCATTTTGTGAATTTACCATTTTCTTGCCAGTGTTTGGGTCTGCATGCGTTCTCAGGTCAATGACGAGTGCAAAGCAGTCTTTGAAAAAGTTTGTCAAACTCGTCGCAGACGTGTCTTTACCACAAATGAGCCTAGACGCCTCTTCGTAGAACCTCGTCTTGCCAATGCCTTGTGTGTACACGGTGTTTGGTACGCCTTCCACACTTACATTCACCTCGTCCACATTTGGGTAGGTAAACTCTTCATTGTCGGTTCTAGCCGGTCGTGTTCATAAAAGCACCACTGCTTTCAGGCTTTTTCTTGGCATGTTCATTGTTATATTCCTTAGAGTGTCCGCTCTCGACCAACTCTCCGTTTCCAACAAAGTCACATGCTCGTAGTACAAGCTTTTGCCTTCAGTGTATGCCTGTGTCACTCTCATTGCAATGTCTGCATTGTCAATGGTCTCATTTTCCAGTTTAATATTGTCAAGACGAAACGTCCCTAGCGTTTCACCACTTTGTGCAACCAACACAATAGCGGCAGGTGCCAACGTTAGTGTAAACTGCAGGTTGTTGTTCATGGCGTACGGTGGGTGCAAACCATGATCTGCCAAAATTTTGTCAAGCCTTACTTTTTGTCTTTTTCCATAGATTGTGTGTGCAAGGGCATCTGCGACTTTTGCGGCATCACCAGTTGTCGCACCACTATCATCACCGCTTACCAACTTTCTCAGGTTTTCACTTGCCACTCCAAATTCCACAGCATCTAGTCGTTTCTCCGTTTGCCACAAATCGGCATAACTTTTGTAAATTGCCCCTCTGTGTTATCGTATGCCGTCTCACCTGCAGCACTTACTGCAAGCGACTGCACAAGCCCTCTACTATTGTTATTTTTAAACGTTGTCTTTGTACCCGTTACTTCAAAGTCGTACACCAAGTATAATGAACCAGGCACTAGGCACGCAAATTCTTTCATTCTTGGTACGTCGACCACTAGGCGTTCACCCGGCCCCGCACTTAATGGTATAAATGTCGTTGTGTGTCGTGTACGTGCGCCACCAATTTCAGACATTTTCGATCTCTTTCGTGTAATTCTAGCGGGTTCTCCAAGTCAACCTCTAAAACGCATGGCGTCCTCCACCACTTATCCACTTAAAGCGACCGGTTGGGAGGGGTCGCGATATTGCCAGCCATACAAGTTTTTCGCATCCAAGTACTTTATGAATTTCGAATTATGAAATGGCTTTGATGGGTCGTAGCCGTCTCCCATGTACTTGTTGTTTGCCACCGCCTGTCGTTGGGTGATCATACTCACAACACCACGTATGCCTCGTTCAACCAAATGAACCTTATATCGCTGAGGAGATCCAGTTCAACGCCAGTTTTTTGAAGCATTGCGTCCCACGCCAAGCCTGGTGGAGAGAAGTACCACGCTTGGTCGAGTTTGTAATAGACTTTATGCATAATGACGTCAAACGGGCGATGCGCGCGGTGCATTCTGGTCTTGGTAGTCACGCAGCAATTGCAAAATATCAACATGGCCACTGTAGAGAGTGAGCACGTTGCTGTTTCTTGTTGTATTTC
>JAOBAZ010070002.1:0-12058 GCA_026546875.1 Pteroeides caledonicum | reverse complement strand
GACTTTTATTATTTTACGTAGGCTCCGTAAAATAATAAAAGTCAACTGCGGTCTGACTAGGCTAACGCCAGACGAATACTTGTCGCTGGTCATACTCTCTAACTGCTACTCATTTGGAATTTTTAGACATTTGTTGATGTCTGGTGGTGCTCTCTTTACTGAAGAAATTTGGCAAATTGTTTGCCGAGGATTACGTGATGCGATGAGAGCAACATTGTTTCCTGTTAGGTTACTTATACCTTGCTACCAAGTGGGCTCAACTAGTGTCAGCGGTGATGATGGATCTTGTGTCAGGGTGTTAACCCGCAGGGACTCATCATGGGAGCAAACGATCAGGCATGGGCAGCTCGCTGAACAGGTAGGTCGATGAATATTGACTAAATTGAACTAATGAGATCTAAGGAAAATGTCACATTACTTTGTGTTCTTTTGCTTTAGGTTTTTCTTTTAGAGTCCCAACTTGAAGAAGAGTTTGAACGAACTAATGATGACGTCCCTATTAGCGAGGACGACGATCAACGATCGTATTTCTTCGTCATATCTTCGCTAGATAGTCCAGATAGCCCGCAGGAAACATCCAGGTATAACATTACATTACCAAATTATTCAACCTTTATATATAATCTACGTAGTTTTGTTTGTGCTAGTTTAAACAAGGAGCCTTTGATGTTATTATTTGGCCAAGCACATTTTTTATCTTTGTACTGTACGAAAAAATGTAGTATTTTACTTTGTACAAAATGCTGGTAGTATTTTAATGTTTGAGTAACCGTACCCTCTAAAGCATGTTGTACTACAATCAAGCTATGATTCAATTTCTCAGCAGTGAAGATAACTTGAACAACTTGTGTATTCTTACCCAAGTGGGTAATTTAATTTATTTTAAGAGATATCGTTCATGACTTTTTGTTGTTGTAGGGTTCCTCTTCGTGGTTTGGTCGTTGGTCTTCTAGCTCATCAACTTCTTCTCCAGTCTCTTGGTTTACTTCTCCTAGATAACCCTGACAGCTTGTTTCCAGTCCTCACTCCTAATCCTGACGATCAAGTCGACACCGTAATGCCAGGCTTACTCAATCACCTCTCACCAGCAAATTTATCGATCATTTTTGATTGCCTGATGGAGTCGCACACGACCGCTTACGAATTTAACAATCGTTTTGGCCTGCGGTCATTAATTCAAATGATCGTACGATTATGCGCTCCGGCAAATCTTCTCCGACAGTCTACGATGGCGTTCAAATTCTACCTACAAACCCTGTTGGAAATATGCAGATACAATGGCGAACACATGTCGGCATCGTCCGTCAAACGTATCTTGCTTGGTGACCGCAATACCAGTCCAGATGGAGACAGCAGTCAGCGGTTTTCCGACTCAAGTGGGCTCCTCTCCGAAGGGAATGGTCATGTGACTGATGATAAAGACGCTGAATGGATTGTTCGCCGGCTCAGTGAGGCATGTACCCAGCTAAGTAGTGTGTATAACAAGCTTTATAATAACTACAATACTTGCGATGATGTGGAGAGAAATATCACCTCGACCCCAGACTCTTCACCTTCAAAGCTACGCTCGCATTTTGGTGATGACCCTCAAGGAATCCTGGGGAAAAAAGTGGATAGCTCCATGTTTATGAAACCGGATGCTTTCTGTTCACGAGAACGTCAACATTTACAAATAAAAGGTGAAGATGATTTACTCCAACTAAAAACATGGACTTTAATGGCAACCGATATGATACAATCATTACTTGATCTGCCCACCTTACAATTTAAACCCATTCTCCCGGCGATCTACCCGGCCGTGACGTCAATGATTCCTGTGACCGGAGACCCTAAAGTTTGCCGGCTCATTTATGACATTGTTGTTCGTGTTGGGTCAATTTATGGCATCATTTAATAATCCTAATTTTTGACAATATTTTTTATTGAAACTGAACAGCCTATAATGACAAGTATTTTTTACTGTATTTTTGTGAATAGGACACGATTTACAACAGCCGTAAGAACGACAACGCTTAAACTAGATGTAAATGGTGATGGGACTTGTTTAAATTACTTGGTAGCTAAAATTTATGGCGAAAACTTACAATAACACTTTAAGTACAATAACAATTACTAGTGTCCCTAACAAATTAAAATCTCATCTTGTTTCGTATTTCAGAGATGAAGTAAATAATCACAAAATAAGTTAAAACTTACACCAAGTACTGTAAAATGTCCAGTTTCATAAACAGTTTGCACATACCAGAATGTCCCATATATGAAAGTGGTTGAGTTTTCCAACTGTATATCGATGACGTCAGAGGTAAGTCTGCTGAGTCAAGATTTAAGTATGACGTCATTAATGTACACGAATGTTTTTACGATTTCCTGCTCGTCAAGAAAGCTTCTCTGATTATATTAGTTCTGCAGAATAAACGTCAACTGAAAACTACTAGAGCTGTATGTTTTGACCATAAATAAACAGAGCCTTGGCCGTGTGTTTCTATGTAAAGAAAAGCCAAGGTAAATGTCATCTACATCTGGTTTAAGCATATAAATATACAGTAATTCTCCAATGTCCCAATATTTTCTTTTAAAAATACGCCATGACTGGGCGTTACTTCGTAACTGCGCCATTTATTTTCCTCAGGATGTCCTGGGACGAGTTAACTTTCCGCGGCTATTTTGAAACGTGAGTTTTTATGGTTTCACCAGACGTGTAGCTCGAAAAGAATTTTTGTTAAACTGTGTATATAATTAAATAATCAGCTAATAAATAATTTGTGTAACATCAATAATGTTTTGAGAAACATTTAATAAGGCTGATATAATCGCAAACACTTGTGTGTCTTTGTGTCAATAATAATTCAGGTGATCTCAAAACTCGCGCCTGTGACAAGTCATCCAATAGAAACCCATTTCTGGTTTAAAATTTCTCAATATTTCATTAACTGTATTAAATATCTTTAATTTTCCCCAGCTATTTATTTCCCAATACAAAACACAAAAATTCAAACAATTTCACAAAAAAATCATGGTGTAATAAAAGTACAAAATTATTGCTAGTACCAGTCCTTTATCAACTTGATAAAGGTTACTGTCCTTTTTAAAAGTAGTCAAAAAAGTTGCCGTAAAATATAAAATATAACGTAACTAATATTATACAATTACCTAATAGGTAGCGTGTTTGGATAGCTTTATCCAAACACCCTGGGATGCTGCGAGAGTTGAAAAAAGCTAACGAAAACACGAGCCGAAGGCGAGTGTCTTCGTTAAGCTTTTCTCAACTCGAGCAATATCCCAAGTGTTTGGATATAAAGCTATCCAAACATAATTATTTTATAAAATAACAACAACAAATTCTCTCCAAATTTTATTGTAAGCGAAAGTGGCTTTAACCCGTGTTTGGATCGTGTTATCCAAACACGGTTATTAACCAATCAGCGCGCGCGTACCATATATGTTATTTTAGAAGTACTATTTCGAACACGCGCGGAAGCGTTCTTCATTTCTAAATACGGACAAGCTGGTTAGAAATACGAGGCGCATCCAAGTTTTTTTTGACCAGCTTGTCCGTATTTTGACATTTAGTTCAAGAATGCATACAAATGTATGTAACAGAAACAGATTCTTAAACGAACCAATATTTTGCGAGAAAATCTAACTTGAATATGGCTGGATTTCTAACCACCGTTATAATTAAGTTTGACAAAAGTACGACGACTAAAACACCTGCCGCTCCTGTCTCGCTCCAAAATAAGTTCGGTATATGAGTGGCGCAATGCGAAATGATGAAAAATGCAAATTTTCTGATCCGTTAAAAACGACAGGAAATCCACTTGGAGCGAAACAGATTTAGTGCATAACCTTAAATATGATCAAATTCTTTCTTCTTCTGGGAAATATCTTGTAAGTGTAAGCTTCCAATTTGATTATTCTCCTGACACATGCACGTGGACCATTTGCAATAAAGAAGAGAAAATGTTCTACGATACTTCGGCAAGCGCCACAAATAAATAAACGGGTTTACAACAATGTTAATTATATACAAAATATCTACCACAAAAAAAATCGCATTGAGAAATCTCTTTCTTGCCCAAAATAAGAGTGGTTAAAGTTGGTAGATGACCAAATATCAAAACAAGATTTATTATAAGTACTGTGGAAAGGAAGGAATTGTGGGTTTTCAGACGAGCTTCCATCACTTTTCGCATACTTTCAGAACTATTGGTGTTTGCTATAGTGCGTTGTTTTCTTATAGTCACGAAAGCGACGCCATAGATAAAAAAAGTTGCCAGAAAGCAAAAAACCCCGAAGGCTCCCGATATTAATACAAATGTCACTGGGGGTGGGCTTTGTTCAGCTTTAGTAACAGAAGGAATAAACGCGATGAATACAAGCAAAAAACCAATAAGCCAAAACAAAGCAATAGAAATAAAACAAAATCGAGTTGTGACATGAACTTTATGCCAAAGAGGACAAACTACTTTGACACAACGTTCCATTGCCAAACCAAATACAGCTAGAAACGACGAAACAAATACAACCGCAAACAACATTCCACTTATGCTCCAAGCAGGCGATGGTAAGCCATAAATACTGCCATAAGCTGTGTAAAAGAGAATTATATTTCCCAAGGCACCAAACGATATCAGTAAATCTGAAATAGCCAAGTTTGATACGAAATATGTTGTTGGATCACGAAAGCATTTTAATGGATCTTTAATTAACGCTAACAACAGAAAAATATTAGCAAAAATACCAATGGTAATAAGCAGTGAATAAACAACTGTACTCCATGTTGTAATTTCACCAAAAAAGTAATTGTATTCCTTTGCAATGGATACTGTACTAGAAGAATTAACCATGTTTGGAAGACTAAAGTTTAACTCAGTTGTGTTGGAAAAGTTTAATCCTTATTTACATATTTTAATGTTGAGTCATTCTTGTGTTTTTGATAAGGATAATACATAGATTGTTTGAATAAACAGGAAGTTAATTTTAAAGTTGAACAATTCTTTCCTATAATTAGTATACGCCAAAGGAATAGTGTATATATATACATATATATTATGATATGTGTTACTTGTGTCAAGAGAAATACAGATGGATTTAAATGTAATTACTTATACTGGCTCAAGTTGCCTGTAAACTCAAACCACCCCAAATCAACATCAATTTATTTTAGTATAATTTTACCAGTAAATAATGTCTTTTAAGCATTTTTGATTGGTTAGTTGTCCAGTAAATATGAGGCATTATTTACTAGTCAGACAAGCAAATGCTTTTTTCGCTTCCCAAAGTCGTTTATAAAAAGTCGTTTTTGCATTCATCAACTAGTAAAATTATACTTAAACAATTACTTACTTCAATCTCGGTGATTATTGGTGAATATTCACCGACAATCGCCGAGACTGAGGTAAATAATTGTTAATTGTAAGAGTTTAACTTTTTTTTTCTTATATACAATACGCCAACTACGATTTATAGATCTGTGTGCGCACTGTGGTGTCCGTCAGCACATCATAGGATTATTGCATCTATTATTGTATTAAAGTATTAAGAGCATGAAGCAAAAGTATAGCATATCAAACATAAAGCGTTTTCAAATGTTATTTTTTTTTAACCAATCACCTTCAACATATGTTAATATTACTTCTTTTACCGGGAAATATCTTGTAAATGTAAGCTTCCAATTTGATTATTCTCCTGAAACATGCACGTGGACCATTTACAATAAAGAATGGAAAACGTTCTACGATACTTCGGCAAACGCCACAGATAAATAAACGGATTTACAACAATGTTTATTATATACAAAATATCAATAATATATAAAAAATTAGATTGAACATTTTCTTTTAGGTTAACAAAAATAAGAGTACTTAAAGCTGGCAAAAGACCAAATATTAAAACAAGATTTATTATAAATATTGTGGAAAGAAAAGAGTTATGGATTTTCAGACGAGCTTCCATAGCTTTTCGGATACTTTCAGAACTATTATCGTTTGCTATCTTGCGTTGTTTTCTTATAGTGACGAAAGCAAGACTATAGATGAGAAAAGTTGCCAGAAAGCAAAAAATACCAAAGCTTCCCGATATTATTGAAAAGGTCAACGAGGGCAACCTCCGTTCAGCTCCAGGGGAAATTGATGTAATGATAACAAGTGCACCAATAAACCAAAGCGAAGCAATAGAAATGAAACAAAAGCGAGTCGTGACATGAACTTTATGCCAAAGAGGACGAACTACTTTGACACAACGTTCCATTGCCAAACCAAATACAGCTAGAAACGACGAAATAAACGCAAAATGAAATAATGTTGAATTTATTTGCCAAGCAGGGGATGGTAATCCAAATATACCGTGATAAGATGTGTAAGAGAGAATTATTGTTTCCAGAACAAGAAATGATATAAGTAATTCCCAAATAGCCAGGTTTGATACGAAATATGTTGTTGGATCACGAAAGCATTTTAATGGGTCTTTAATGAACGCTAACAACAGAAAAATATTAGCAAAAATACCAATGGTAATGAGCAGCGAGTAAACAACTGTGGTCCATGTTGTAATTTCACCAAAAAAGTACTTGTAATTCTCCACAAAGAATACAGCATCAGAGGAATTGCCGGCCATGTTTGAAAAACAATCAGTTGTGTTAGTTGAATACTTATATGTACACATTAACGCTGAGTCATTTACATTTTTTGATAAGGATAATAATACATGAACTATATGAATAAACAGGAAACTAATTTCAAGGTCGATCAGTTCTTTCCTATAACCAGTCTTCATCAAAGTCAATATGCCATCAAACCACGTTGACACAAACACAGCATGCGTGTAGTTTGCCGTCAATATGTTATCTTTTTCGAGAGATAAATATAGGTTTATTTCAATTTAATTACTTTACTAACTACTAATTTAATAAATTTTATTAAGTTACCCAGTCAATAATATATTGTATAAAACTAACATAGTTTAATTAATCAGAACTTTATTCTGTACTGCATCAAATCTCAAAAGAGTTTTATATACTGTTTCTAAAAAGCTTAAAACAATATCATGATTCTGTTCGTCTGTTGTTTAATTTAGTGGATGATGTGATTGAAAAATTGATATGAATATTGAATATAATTGATAATATCTTTTAAAAACGAAAATTTGGACAAACAGGAAATTTCGGTCACTGGCAAACATTTAAAATTCTTGCTGATAAAACACTGGGGTGACACACGACAGCTTAGAAATTGAACAATTGTTTAGGCCAGCGGTCTAAAAATGATCGTACGATTTCGTACGATTACATATGTTTGCCCGCGAATTCTCTTCGACAGTCCACGATGACGTTCAAATTGACCTACTACGCTTTACCGTGCAAATAATCTGTTTTGGCAAACTTTATAAAACATTTCTCGTTTTAAAAAACGAGAACAAATATATAAAAGGACGAAAAGGAAGGTTGTTGACCGTTTTTGGATTAATTTTTCACGATATTGTGATATCTGCCATAGTGATCTAAATTGCTATAAGAACGATATATTTACACAATTACATAATCTTCTTGTAACCCAGTTACCAGAACTTGGTATCATAGAGTGTTTAGATGATTCATCTTTTTAATACATTGGTTTCCAATGAATGATAAACTCTGACGTAAAATTTTAAAGATATCTGAAGGCTCGTTTACACAGGGGATTGTTGTCGCTATTTTTTTCGTTTTAACCAATGTTATTGAGCGTATTCACTCGTAAAGGTATTGTATCACTCATTCGAAGTCATATCGTCAACTACCTTTATAAATTCCCTTATTCATATCTGTTAAAAGGAAAAAAGTCGCAGCAAAAATCGCCCATGTAAACGGTTCTTAACGCTTTCTCGATCGTAACTCTACCTTAGGCAAGTAATAGTCGGACGTTAGCCTATGTAAAACAGTAAAAGTCAACCGCAATCCGGAAAGGGTTAATGATTTACGTAGTTATATACGCTGATCTGATTGCAGCGAGAAAACTAGACAAAGAGAACACGAGAGATATAGTGTTTTCTTCGGTTTTGGAGTAACATGCTAAAATGTTTGGATCAGGCTATCTATTCGCGTATCGGGCGAAGGCCATATTCATTTTCAAAATGAATGGGCCTTTGCTCGAAACGTCAGCTGAACTTGACACACATTTGACCACCACCTTTTCGCTTTTTGATCTTCCCTTAACCCTACACCTCCGCAACACCTAAAATAGAATTAAGAGCTGTGTGTGTCAGCATAAATTTATATTGTATTAGAAGTGTTAGGACGTAAATATGGCCTATCATACTGTCTTGTTAATAATAGTAAACGCCTTCCAAAGAAAACCATCCTTAAATATGTTCAGATTATTGCTTTTACCGGGAAATATCTTGTAACTGTAAGCTTCCAATTTGATTATTCTCCTGACACATACACGTGGACCATTTACAATAAAGAAGAGAAAATGTTCTACGATACTTCGGCAAACGCCACAGATAAATAAACGGATTTACAACAATGTTGATTATATACAAAATATCTATAATATATAAGAAATCAGATTGTTCATTTTCTTCCACGTTAACAAAAATAAGAGTGGTTAAAGTTGGTAGAAGACCAAATACTAAAACAAGATTTATTATAAGTACGGTGGAAAGGAAGGAATTGTGGGTTTTCAGACGAGCTTCCATCACTTTTCGGATACTTTCAGAACAATTATTGTTTGCTATCTTGCGTTGTTTTCTTATAGTCACGAAAGCGACGCCATATACGAGTAAAGTTGCAAGAAAGAAAAACATCCCGAAGGTTCCCGCAATTATTGAATATATCATTGGGTGCTGCTTCCGATCAGCTCCAGTAACAGAAGGAATAAACGCGGCTGTTGCAAGTGCACCAATAAACCAAACCGAAGCAATAGAAATAAAACAAAAACGAGTTGTGAGATGAACTTTATGCCAAAGAGGACGAACTACTTTAACACAACGTTCCATTGCCAAACCAAATACAGCAGGGAACGACGAAAGAAATACAAAATGAAATAACGTTGTATTTATTCTCCAAGCAGGCGACGGCAATCCAAATATTCCGCGATAAGGTGTGTAAGAGAGAATTATTGTTTCGACGACAAGCAAGGATATGAGTAAATCTGAAATAGCCAGATTTGATACGAAATATGTTGTTGGGTCACGAAAGCATTTTAATGGGTCTTTAATGAACGCTAACAACAGAAAAATATTAGCAAAAATACCAATGGTAATAAGAAGTGAAAAAACAACTGTGTTCCATGTTGTAATTTCACCAAAAAAGTAATTGTATTCGTGGATCATGAATACTCCACCAGATGAATTAGGCATCTTTGGAAGACAATAGTATTCAAATTTTGAGAAGTTCTCTATATTATGTACATATTAATGCTGAGTCATTTGTGTTTTTTACAAACATAATACACAATTAAACTAGATGAATAAGCAGGAAACTAATTTCAAGGTCGATCAACTCTCAATAATACCAGAGGGCCCAGTCGTGAACCTTTGGACTTTTTTCCCCGTGCAGTTCGCATGACACCAAATTTTATACTTGTACGTCATTTCCAGTCCTTTGGCTCGGTCTTTTCTTAAGTTTATTTACGTGCGAGACCGAGTAAAAGGACTGGAAATAACGTACTAGAATCAAAAAAATTGGTGTCAGATTCCGCGGGATCTCCCTCCAGTTATATAAATCGAGCTCACTGGGCGCAGCCAGTAAACTGTATGCTCTTCTGGCCAATAAACAGGCTGAACTGGCTAAACTGCATGTTTTGCGACAAGTTTTGTTGTACCAAGTGGCCCTATATTCTGTGCCTATAAATCTACGAAAATGTCTGTGAGCAGCAGTTGTATTAAGTTTCAAATGATCTTTGAAAAAAATATCCACTGTTTTTGTCTTTGTTACATATGAAAAGTTAGTATTACACAACATGCTGACAGCAAAGTGCACAGTTTGCTGTCAGTGATGATATCTTTTTAAGGAATAAACACGGTTCCATTTAAATTTAATTACTCATAAAGTTGTTCAGGCGCCATTCTCTTTTACAAATTCAGCGTTCTGATTGGCTACTTAACCGTTGTTTATTCGTGATAGACAACGGTTGGGGAAAATGTCAACAAACCAGACCCAATTGTGGTCAAAAAACCAACATTTTCATTAGTTTACATAAGGAAAACTATGTTTTCACTGGTGTGGAACTGAATCAATCTATGAGCGATGGTCAACTCGGGCTGCGCCCTCGTTGACTATCTGCTCATAGACAACTCGGACTCGTTGTCTAAATGTTAATTAAATAATATTTAAGTTTAGAACTCAAGGCGGTTTATCCTCAAACATCACCAAATGGATTTACGTGAATTGATTTTAAACTGAGGGCTTAAATTTAATTTTGTGTTTGCTTTTGCATGTGTCATAATATAATAGAAGACTTAACTGGTAAATTATATAAACATTTTATGATGATATATAATTGATAAAATCTTTTAAAAACGAAAATATTGACAAACTGTACACATCGCAAACTTACATCTTAAAACGGACAAATAAAAGTGTTTTTTTTTGTTTGGTTGAAGGAAAAATGAAAGATATACATTTTACGAGGAACCAAACATATATACGAGCCAGCGAATTAATGTACTGCTCAAGCTAAAGAGGTACGCGCGCTGTTGATAAGAACTCAGTCTCATCTACGGATGTTGATACCGGCGGAGAGAATTGGATATATTAATAATTAAATTATACAACTTATTTTTAATTGAAGAGAAATATATAATTTATTATATGACTCAGCATAGTTCATCGGTCCATCCACTAAAATCAAGCATTCTGATTGGTTCGGCGGAAATTTTTGACATTTTGAAAACTTTTTAACTGGCTTTTTTCGCTTTTCAATAGAGAACAATTTTTTAATTTAACTGACTTTTGTCGCTGTTCTGAATTTAATTAATAGACATTAAAGTGTATGTGAAACGAAAATTATTATTGTGTTATCTGAAAAATCTTTTAAAATGGTTTTGTGAGTTATTTTGCAGTATTTCGTTTACTTTCTTCGTTGTTGAGATATTTCAATTTGTTTACGACGTGCACAGGTTTTACGTCAGACATTTGCGCATAATGAGTTGACATAAAAAGTTAAATGTCTACATTGTCACTGACTTAAATCTTTTGAAAGTCTGTGCGCTAATATGTTGTTGTTCTAGTAAAACAGATAAGGGTTTTAGAAGTCATCCTAGTATGGTAAAATTTATTACATTAAACCTTTTGTGTCACCTCATTATGCAGGAATGTGTGACGTAAATGTGTGACCTGTGCACGTCGTAAACAAATTGAAATATCTCAACAACGAAAGAAATGAAAAACTGTAAAATAACTTACAAAACCATTTTAAGAGATCTTTCAGATAACACAATAATAATTTTCGTTTCATATACACTTTAACCGGCTTTATTGACAGACACGTTGAAATTTTGTAAACAAATTACATTTTATCAAAGTTCATTTTCAGAGTTCGAGTTTCTCTTAATTGTTTTTAGTCATATAATAAATAGTTTACTGACTGAGCTTGTTCGGTCCATACAGGAGGATACTGGTCTCGTTCTTTTTTCGCTTGTATGGACCTCGACTAAAGGCTCGGTCCATACAAGCGAAAAACGAACTCGACCAGAATCCTCCTGTACAGACCTCTCGCTCAGTCAATGACATATATTTACATTGGAATACGGGTAAGCAATATATATGCAGTTTGCCATCATTACTTTAACTTAGTGCAATTAATATCCTAAACACGTTTTAATTAAGGAGAATGTCAACTAAAATATGTAAATTAACTATACATATATTTATATTTGTTTTCACTTCTAAAGTCAGGATATCAACCTGACATGTGCTAGAATATTAACGTAGATGTGATAAAGTCATTGAAATACTATAATAAAATAATAATACGTTCTTCCCCTCACCAGCTCATATAAACTAAACAATATAGAATATATGCCCAAGCCTTGGGACCTTAGGAGGCGGTTTAAAAGAGAAAAAACACACAAAACATAA
>JAOBAZ010070001.1:0-19805 GCA_026546875.1 Pteroeides caledonicum | reverse complement strand
CACAGGGCTAAGACAACGATGAAAGTTCATGACAAATGTCCGTTTCCAACTAAATAATCTTTCATGGCATTAGTGATGTACTTATGCATCGGTTTCTTCATGGCATCTTCGTACGTCTGCCTTGAGACATTCGTTGTCGTGGGCCAATTATCTGGAACAGATTTCACGAAAACCTTGCAAGCCTTTGACGCGCGGGGAACTCTAAATTCCACCACTCGACCAAAGCCATCTACAGTTAATTGTTTAACTGCCTGAACATACTCAGCTTCAGCCATCGCTCTGTGCGATCTCTTGCCATGCTTTACGGTCCTGTAGGTGATAACACTGCCTTCAGTCTTTAGCAAGGAATCGCGGATGTCATTGGCGCTTGGCTGTCCCACGGCTTTTTCGCTTCCCGCATTTGTGATCTCTTTCAGAAACTTAACCCTGGAGAACCCAAGGGGTCACTTATGTATTTTACTCTGTCTAACGCCAGACGATTTTACTCGTCAACGTGGAAAGTACTTGGGTCTTCTAGGGTTAAATAAGATAATAGAATGAGTGAAATGTTGAAACACAGCGATCTTAAACTACTGATTCATTTATGGCTATTCATTTACTTGCTATCGGCTTTGATAGTAACGACAGATTATATATTATAATATTATTCAGAATATTCTTCAATATTACTTGTCATGCCCTTTTATTTGATACGTTGCTGTGTATTGATAAAATATACTACATTTAGTCGATAACTAACTCCTTCTTAAAGAATACGGCTTCATTCAGTTCCCGCTAACTCTATCCAATAGAATATTCAGTAACAATTGTAGCGATAGATTTGCCAGGCGGGAACCGTAATCGCGTAATGAATAGGTAAAGGATTTCTTTCTGTGACTCGAGGTGTTTTACAAAGGTCACTGCCCTTTGGAATGTTTCATTGGGTATGGTGGAAGGTGGGTCTGAAGCAGGGTTGCCATCTAAAATTTCTTCCATTACGTGCGTCAGAACGTGCATGGCTGTTGCCATTCTGGGGACGAGTTCGGGAGCCTTCGATTTTGTTGGTGTTTTTCCCTGGACAACTGCGTCGTTTACTTCGGCCACAAAATCTTCCATTTTTGCACGAAGAGCTTGTATCGCAGTTGCGTCGAATTTATAGAGTGTCTTCTTTTATAGATGATAGTCTTTGCAAAAGTTCTTCAAAATCGTCAACCACCTCGAGTTGTAGATTGGCTTTCGCCGTCTCCATTGCAGTAAACGTGGGTCGTAGCCCTAGCGGAGTTGCCACTAACACTCTGTCCACCAAGCCATGGCCGTGATCCATTCTTGCTATTAGTTTGGCGGTTTTTAAGGGCGTATTTGCTTTATTAAGGGCGTATTCCCTTCGATCGTCCTTGTACTCTCGGTAGAAAAGCGGTATGTCGACTTTTCGCCTGAGAAGAGTTTACAAAGTAATTGAACATCTCCAGAGGCGTTATCTTCGTCTGATTTTAACAGTTTGTTGAGCACAATTTCCGGCGAGAGCATGAAACCTTTGTGGTTGCTTGCCAAAAACTTGACCAGGCCAGCTGACGTGGACTTACTGACGAGGGCATCAGCCATATCCAAATTTACCAACGGTTGTTCGGCGTGTAAAACAACGGATGATTTACCTACTGAAAACATATAATACAAATAAATATTAGATTGATAGCCAGACAGGTATCTTTTAAATTTGTTATTATCAACTTACCGGTTCCAGGATATCCAACGAACAGCGTGAAGAGGTTGAGAGGTTGGTTATAGCTGACGGAATCGACTTTACATCTTTTGTCTGCGAGTAGGAATGCGGTGGTTGTTAAAAACGTTGGGATAAAATATCCCTCACAACTGCCAACAGAAGTTGCCTTGTTGGAAATGAAATGATTGACTTTTTGCGGGAAGAGGACACTGTGGTTAAACTGGATATCGTTTAGCCGTTTCTGAAGTTCACCCAAGTCTGCTCATGTTGCTTATTCAGTTTCGTCAAAGCGTTCATTTCGAAAAGGATTAGTTTAGAATAACTTTTGTGTAGGAGCGTGAGTTGTAAAAGTAAAGCTGAGAAGATAACCTGTGATTGTAATACACGCACGTTGTGTGGTGTGTTGATACTTAAAGGGCTTATGCAACGAATTTTTCGGTAGTGAGATTATTGCATCACATGATAGAAATTTTCGCGCTGATTCGAACGGTGAAAACCGTTTTTCGAAATACCAAGTAGTTTTCTTTCTATAAGCCTTCAAAGGCACGAAATTAGACACCTTCGCTGCGAAAAATATGATTCGTAGTGTGACGTCACAGTGAGGAGTTGTTCCTAAATGGCGACTACTTCATCGGCGAGCGCTCCTATAGTTTTTTGATATTCTGGTCGATTTCGTGTCGCTGGTACACGCGGTGGCGCCAGTTGTACTAACACACAGCACACCGAAGGTGTTGCTATGCATTTGGTACCTGTCAAAGAGAAATACCCGAAACAACATCGAGAATGGTACGTTTTGTTCTAGCGACACCGACCTGGCTTTGTCCCTTCGTACATAGCATTCGCCTCTGTTCCATCCATTTCGAAGAGACATAGCAAAAGAATTAGGAATTAGAGCAGTGCTTAAACCAGACGATGTTCCAAGTATCGATGCAGCTATAGAAGTGCAGGAAAGAACGCCAACGACCGTAGAACGTAAACACTAAAACAGGTACGCTACTTTTGTTTACCGTTTTGTTAGCCGTCTCAGTACTGTGATCTCAGTAGCTAGCTATCACTACCGACAGTATTGACTTTTCTGTTTGTTGCCGCAAATTTGTTGTTTCCTATTATACAAGGCTTCAAGGTTTGCCTGGTTTGGTAATTCTATTCAATATACCCATATTGAACATGCACGAATTGAGCCTAATTTGAATGAAATACGTTATATTATGAACGATGAGGTATATTTAGAGCAAATATCATTTTAACTCTAAACAATATCGTCGAATCAATGTTTGAAGACATGCATAAAAAAGAATTACATGCAAAACACACACAAATTTTAAAAATACACTTTGTGAATTTTATTCCAGAAGCTGAGCAGAGTTTATTGATGGAACAGACAAGGGAAGCAGCTGCTATATCTCAGCAACATGAATGGGAAAGATCAAGACTTGTCAGGAGGTGTCAGACATGCAACAAGTCCATGAAAGGACATCATAGGGGGCAGTGTTCCTGAGGAGAGTGTAGGAATCTATTTGACATTACTGGTTAAATGAATTGGCATTGCAACTCAGTTCCACCAATACCCTGGTTAACACAGTAGCTTAACCATAAAATGTCCTTGTGATGTTGTTAAATTATAAGGATATATATTCTAGAATAAACAATGTTCATATTCAGACTCAGCTGACTCATGTTGTATCCAATAATGGGCACCATTAAGTATGTACACAAACTTCTACAAAAAATTGACCTCGTCCCCCCCCTTGTATCCAAAGAAAAATAGATATGACATCATAAGGCCAATTAATAGGCATGCACAAACTCAACCCCCTCCCCCCTTTGTGTGTACATACCAAATGGATGACCCCTACTCTACATATTGTATGCTGTAATTTAAAATTAACCCTTTCATCACAGAATTTTCCACATCCATTAGTAAAATGGTATGGCGAAAAAAACAGTAAAAGTGCAGCTATCAGTATTTCACCCTTTCATCACAGACTTTCCTCACTGGTAACATTGTCTGGCTTAAGAGTAAAATATTAAAAGTTAATAACTCTGTTGAAAATGTTTACATTTAAAATAGAAGTGAGGGGGTTAAACTATTTTGGGACTATTTCCTGTATAAAATTCCCAAGAACTTATACAGTGCCCAATAGTTATTGGATACAACACTTGGATTAGCTAATCTCAGTTGTTCCCATAAAATACCAAGTATAATTTGTAGTATATTTGTAGAAAATTGTATGCAAAAATAAGTATAAATTATATATTGTTTCTTATGCATATATTCATATTGTTCTATTTTTCAATATTATAATCTCTCATCAGCACTAAATATCCAGTTGAATGGTTTGTTGGAAATCTTGTCCTTACATATGGTACAAACAGGGTGGTAATGGTCTTGTGTTACCCCGCCCTAGGAATCCAAGTATGCTCCCAATATTCCACCTGTATACTACAGCCCTGAAATACCTACATAAAAAATAAACTACAGTTAATGAGTTATAGTTTTTTATGTGTATATAGTTGAACATTTTAACTTTTGTAAGTAAAATAGAAGCAGTACCTTATTTTGTTTTTATAATCCTATAATATACACAACTGTTGAGAACACATACATGTTTCTGCCTTGCTCAGTTCTTTGCCTGTAGCTCCTTCCTTGCCTGTCCTTTAATAATGGGCTAATATCAATATGTTCCAACACAACAGTCTTGGCCAGGTCTTGATAACCTTCCAGTAGGGATATACATGTGACTTTGTTCAAAACTTTTCTACTGTCTTATCTGTTTCCTTCAACAACAGTGTTCTCTTGGCCCGTTTAAAGCAATGATGTTGCACATGTAACAATTACACCTAAAAATAATGGTCTTTCAGAATACATGATAATGATTGGAATTTCATATACATTAATATATATTGAAACGCGGAGCCAGTGAGTAGTCTCCCAAGTACAGACAAAGAGTATTTTAATTGTTATATTAAATATCGTCATACATACCATTCGTTTGTCGGAATCGCATTCTAAAATCTTGAAGAATACTGATACGGTGCCATCTATATGTCAGCTTCGTCTTCCAGTTTTTGTTCTATTTCTGCAGCTCCGCAATCGGAGTCACTTTCGCTTTCGTCGTCTTCTCAAGTTAAATTATTAACCGCGGTTTCAGAGTCGTCTGTAACGCTTTCTGACATCGTAAAACCCGAACGAGAGCTTCAATTTTGGGATTACTGCGAGTTGTATTCGACGTTATTTATGCAGATAAACAGGTTATTCCTTGTTTACACAGAACACGAGTCCTCACTGTGACGTCACACCGCATGTATGTTTTTCGCAAGAGGCGCTCAACTTCGAACAGAAAATTCACCAACTTTTAGTTGGAAGTTTACGTCGGGACATATATCAAAATGATCAGGAAAGACTAAATTTTTATAATATGTAAAAATCTCACTTTCGAAAAATTCGTTGCATAAGACCTTTAACCAATCAGTGTATAGTAAGCTGTGCAGACTGTAGCCAATAACAAGAGAGGAAGGTGAGAAAATTGACGCATGAAGGGAAGATATAAACAACTCTTGTATGATCTCTTCCTGTTGGTTATTGTGTTACCATTCATACCCGTTTAGTTCATGTATTCTCACTTGTTGAGAATGTTGCATGTATATTCAAGAAAGCGTCGTTATTTTAATAAGAGTTTTTATTCGCAATTTATCATGTGTATTTATCGTAGTGTTGTAAGGTGAATACGGCCAGCACTACAACTGTGTAGCGACTCTTTTTTCGGGGGTCTTATTGTTTGTGAAGGTGAGAAAATTGACGCATGAAAAAAAACCCTTGTATGATGTCTTGCTATTGGTTATTATGTTACAATCCGTTTATAGTTCATGTATTCTCACTACTTGAGAATGTTGCATGTACATTCAAGAAAACGTCGTTGTTTTAATGACGAGTTTTTAATCGCAATTTATCACGTGTAATTATCCTAGTGTTGTAAGTGAATGCGGTCCAAAACAGTATAAAATCACTATTTTACCGCACCGTTCGTATTTGCAGTAACTGGAGATTGCTTAACAGACAAATAGGTCAAATCGCGGAAATTTTATGCCCTGGAATGGTTTTACTGCTAATATGCGGGCGTCCATAATCCGCAAACTCAAAGTTAATTATCAGTTGATTCGCACCAAACCGGAATTGAAACCACCAACCAGGACGATAACAACAATGCCACTGATGACACTAGACCACTGATTTGGCAACGAGTTCCTTTTCTTGGAGTGCAGTGAGAATTTTTTGTTAAAAAACTAATCAAGAAAATTCAACGCAACCAAACCAAACAAGTTAAGTTTATTGTTATCTACCAAACGAAAAAGTATCCTATTACCTCCTGAAGAAAGACAAAATTCCGGATGCTTCGCGCAGCAATCTAATTTACGAATCTCTCGCAACAATCGAATTTGTTTGTCCCGATTCTAATGAAGCTTAAATAGGCAAAACAGAAAGAAACTTAAAAATACGACTCTCTGAACATTTAGATCCGCACAAGAGTGCTATTGCTCAACACTTGAACGACTGTGAAAACGTTGCCTTTCTTTAGCACCTCAACAAATCTCTATGACAATCTTAATGACCAACACAATCACACGGACACCACCATTTCACACCAACATTTCTCACAAACAAATACGAAAATAGTTCATTCTTTCGCACACAACAACTCCAATCTTTTACTTTTCCTTGAAGCTCTTCACATAAAATATAAAAAACAGAACTTAATAATGGGTTAAAAGCATCCAAAGAACTTGTAATTTTTCCATAAATCACCGCCATTCACCAAGCTTGTAAATATAATATTCCCGTTTCTTCTCACTGGATTATGTTATTTTCTTTCTCAATTGTATATAACGAACTGAGCGTATGTTTGTATTTAGTTAGGTTTGACAATGACCCTGAAACAAAGTGGAAATATCACCTTTGAAATCGTGTCTTGTTGTTTTAGCAACTCATATCTTGGGTTCACAAGATGTCTTTATTCGGAGTTTGTTTCTTCTTATATTTAATTTAATTGTCTGCTGGTAAAGGATTTTGAATACGGTCCAGCACTACACGTCCTACAAGTCTGTAGCGACTTTTCTTGGGGGGTGGAGGAGGGGTATTTCTTGTGTGGCATGACAGGATATTAAATATCCACTGGCAGTGATATAGGTGTTTCGTATTTTGAGGTGAGTTCTGTGACAGTAAAAGATCAATGGAACGTGAAGAGAATGAGAGGGGGTGCAGGTGAACAGTTTTCGAACATTAAAAAAAAATAAGTGCAGTCAAACTATGGCAAGATGTGGCAGCGAAGACAAGTCAACGCAGTGCAGTGAGAAGAAAGGCAGTTACGGTCGAGACACGAATTCGAAAACATGGCGCTATGATGACGTCGCCGCTATTACAAGCGATTCCGATACTCTCATAGAATGGCTAATGAGCGAAGGAAAGCTGGCAAAAAGTCGTTTGTGTGTGATATGTGAGGATAGTATGAGTTTAATACGATGCAAGGACAGACGAGATGGCTGGAAGTGGGAATGTAGAAGACAAAATGCGAGAAAACGCCACAAAAATGAAGTGTCGATCAGGAAAGACAGCCGGTTTGAGAAGGGCAACATGACAATGACAGAAATTATGAAATTGACTTATTACTGGTGTCAAGACCTAAGTCAAGCGCAAATGAAACATGAGCTAGGATTGGCAGAGAGTACCGGAGTAGACTGGTGTAACTTTTGTAGGGAAGTTTGGGAAGTAATCGTTTTCGATGAAAGTGAGCGCATAGGAGGACCGGGAAAGACGGTGCAAATTGACGAGAGCAAGTTTGGTAAACGTAAATATCACGTCGAAGGTCAATGGGTATTCGGGGGCATCGAAGGAGACAGCAGAAAATGCTTCCTGGTGGCTGTAAAAAAACGTGACGAGGCAACGCTTTTGCCAATAATTCGGCGTTGGATTGAACCGGGAACAAAAATTATATCAGATTGCTGGAAGGCATACATCAACCTCGAAAATCACGCCTATGAACACGCGACGGTTAACGACTCAAAAGAGTTCGTGAACGAAGACGGGGAGCACACGAACAAAATAGAAGGGCATTGGCGCCAGGCTAAATGCGTTCTCCCCAAGTTTGGTGTGCGAAAACATCTTTTCTCCACATATCTTGCTGAATTTATTTGGAGGTACAAAAACAGAGGTGAAGACTTGTTCTCTGTTTTTTTGACGAATTTGAAAAGTGTTTATAAACTTGGTTAAAGAAGTATTTATGTGACATTTACTGCCTTAATACGTTGCATAGCAGGTAATAGGCGAAAATTAACTAACAAATGCTCGTACTGTGCGTAGCGAGACTGTAGAATACTAATAAACTTTCGCATCCACCTCTCGCAAAATCAACTCGCCAGCTCACTGCGAATGCTTGCATCTAATTAAAACAAACTCGCAAGCATTTTGATTGCGAGAAGTGGAAAAAACCTTAAGTCATTAACGGGATCGTTTCGAGAACGAGGCAACTACATAATTACACATTATATATATAGTATAAGTAAAGTATAGTAGCCTCAATTTGTCACTATAGTCTATTTTATCCGTGAGGAATCTTCATAGCTGGTCTTTTCCATAAAATTGTATATTTGTTGGGGGCCAAGAAGTTGTCATCAAGAAAGTGGGAGTTGAATTCATAAGTCATAAAGTGAATGTAATATCAATTCTGTTGGATAGAATGGTGATTCATGTTAAGATTTAAAACATGAAATGTGATTAATACTACACATTTAGACACTAGCCACGAAATCTGCATGCCTGTTATTCTGGAAAACGTCACACATTTTATCTGTAATTGTGTAATATTTGAATTATATATCATGCCAGTCCCGTTAAACTGAATATCATTAAACTGACGACCTCTTCTCTGGCGGTTGTTCCTGCTATACCATTTATCCTACACCAATCTTTGTTTGACCGGCCCAACGAGCGGTTTGTTTCTTTGTATTTCTGTCTGATTTTATATGTTATAAATGGATCATGATTCCGTGTGCACCATTACGCTACGGAGCACTTGGGAAAAATCGGAGAGTACTAAAAAGCTAGAGCTTGGCTATATATTTCTTGGCTACAGGATTTGATCCACCCGTAGGGAGATAGTGGTCATTATTTATGGGAAGGGGGGTCGGCAAATGTAGGAAATAGAAATAAAAAACTTGTCGGACTCCATTAGGCTCAACAAACGTTTTGTGCTCCCTCTTTGGTTAAAGTGTGAACTCTTTCGCCCCCGAAATGATTAAGTTAGGTGGCAATATATTTGTACAAACATTCTGGTTGCATGTTAGTAAATTTGAACGAAGGTTTTCGTTGCCCATTTAGACAACTCTAGTACGCCTTCTTGTACCAGTTGCCTTTGCAACTGAATAATACTATGCTGGCGGCCGCGTAAGTGTGTTTGGTGTGAGTGTGTTAGTTTCCCGTAGCCAATCAGCAGGCGCATTACACAGCCACTCGTCTGGCGCGTTTTTTCGCTGGATTGTGCCCCTCATAGATCATTGCTCAAGTTTATACTAACTATTTGTTGTCGTCTTTTGGTTGTTTGCTGGCTTGCTTTCCCTTCATTGCGTCCACACGGGCAACGTTCGGCACTTGGTAAAAAATTACGAAACGTAGTAGAGCGCCGCCGGAGCATGAGGCGAGAGGTCGAGGCGACGATAAACGCTGCAGAGTGCCATCACACTGAAAGCTGCTATAAGAACTGACAGCCCAAGTTCTTGTTGTTGTTGTCGCGTTTCATAAAAGAAGCTGCCTTGAGCTCTCACGTCAGACTCGCGCGCCGCTTTGTTACGCTTCGCCAGTTCGCTGAAAGTTGCTATGCCCTACCATGTTCGCACAGTGCTAGCTGACATTCGTAGTTCGGTTCCCTGTGTTAATTTATGTTAGATAATTAATGCTAATTAATGCTAGAGATTTTCTATTTTTGGCCTAATTGGTTAATATTGTATGCATGTGGAAACACTTTTGGTAGCATTTTTAATTTGCAATGTGGGAACACTCAGAGCTGAATATAACACGTGTCATCAATTGGTAATCGAGAACCATGCACTTAAATGGATAAGAGCTCGCCTTTAGCGCCCCCTCCGGGTTCAATGAATAAAGTATTCAAAATTGTAAAAACGTCTAATCATTGTAATATTAAATTTTAGCACCCCAACTGGTACATAGAGGGAATCTTGACTTTTTGGTATTTGATTATTTGTCAGAGATAACAATGTCATTACTAGCACTTGCCCAGAAAAAATCTCCTGTAAGTATTTAGTTGATTTTTATTATTGTAAAATTCTCATTAATCAACTTCTTTGACTTACGGTGTAATGTAATTTTAATTAAACCTAAGAACTATCTTATATCTCAAGTTGTTTTCAAGCATTTGTTTTTTAACATGTTCTTGAAACATTTATTTGTCGGTAGTCTACGAATTTATTGTTCCATATAGTTGTGAACAGGTAATAACAAAAGTTGTACCCAACAGGTAACAACAAAAGTTGTACTCCCTTTCATTTTACGTTTATAAGAAGGACACTTTAAATTTAGGTTTAATCGAATATCTAGTTAATCTGTTATGGAAATCACTGTTTAAAGTACGAAAGACTAAATTGTGTTTCCATAAGATTGTGCACTAGTTTAAATACTCATATTGGCTTAGAAGTCTTGGCTTCGTCGAATAAAGGTTGTTGAGCCTGTTGTGTCATCATTTACCTACGTGAACAGGTTTTGTGGTTGATTACAACAATAAAACTATATAAATCAATCAAACTATATAAATCAATCAAACTATAGAAATCGATTTTCTAAAGAACAAATAAAAGATAATCATTACTTTTTTTAACAAGCCAATCATTGAGCTATTAGCTAATTCAACAAGAAGCTTGAGCAGGTGCATCTCCCCTTAACTCGTAGAATTTTATTTAGGTTTTATTGCTCTCCCCTTAACTCGTAGAATTTTATTTAGGTTTTATGTTGCAACCCACACGCCAGGACACTAAATTAATTAATACTGGTTTATACACGAGTCGCAAAACTCAATTGCGCATCCAAATGATGCGTTTTGCGTCGGGATAAAAAATTCCATTTCAATGGAATCTATTGAAATGGAAATTTTTATCCCAACTCAGAACGCGTCATTTGGATGCGCAGTTGAGATTCGCGATTCGTCTATTAGTAACATTAAACAAAATATTGCTATTATCTGAAATGTTATTGCTATTATTTGTGAAGGACATGCACAAGAAGTTTCTTATCTCCTCATCTGAATAAAGAACTCATAAAAGTATTTAATATCTTATTTTACCGCATTGTTGTATCTTTCGTAATTCTTGAAATATTTGCTATTGACGTTTTGTTCAGTCCGCTATCTTGGACATAATTTCGAACTCATAGTGACGCCATTGGCAGAGAAAGCAAATTCAAACCTCTCTTATACAACACATTTGCGATAAAAATATTTTAGCAGTTCCGAGATGGCATATACTGTAGTATTGCAGCGCCAAGGCAGTCTTTTATTTTACATGTTAAACGTTTTGTGGTCTCCAGAGTTCCCTGCCATTGACGTAATTCGCATATCTGTGAATGTCTAAGATGTCAGATGAAGCAAAGCATCAACTGGAAATATTTGAATAACTAAGAGACACATGGTAAAACAGGAAAATAAGGTGTTAAATAGTTCTCAGATGAGGCGATGAAAAGTCTGTTGTCTAAAATGATAATTTTATATTTGCTTTCATTGGTTTAATGTCTCTTTTTTAGCAACTTGGTTACGCTCCTGATTTTGTACATTTTGTTATGGCGCCATTATTAGGAGAATTAAAAAGAAAAGGTATTATTCAATGTAGACGTACGTACAGTATAGATGTGCTCAAACGATACGACGATGAAATTAGTCAATTTAACCCCAGAGAACCCAGGCACTTCCACGTTGACGAGTAAAATTGTCTGGCGTTAGACAGAGTAAAATACATAAGTGACCCCATGGGTTCTCCAGAGTTAAAGTGCCACTGTGATGAAAAAAATCGTCGATCTAGTTTCGGTTGTAATAAACATTATTTATGATAATTTACGGCGTATTCGGTTTGTCGATATTTTGTTTCGTTGTCGAGGTATTCGTTTTTTTAAAAAATATGCAAATTAACTGGTTGTGACGATTTTACTCAATGTATACTAATGAGTTGGTATAAATTAATGGACATCTCTGGAAGTAAGCGACAGAATTTATCCAAACTTTGTAACAAACTTTGTAATGTATTTATAGTTTTAACTGTTTGGAAATCTGAGCTACTTTTTTAAAACAGATTTTCGTTCAAAACCGATCGTCCATTTCTTTGCAAATAGGATAATTCTAACGCCTGCAATAAGACGTGCATGTTCATACAAGCATACTGTTGTTAGATTTAATTCAATTTCTGGGTAGCAGTCAAGAAACAAATGGATATCAGAACAACGAAAAAAGATACTTGTTTGTGAATGGTTTCCCTCGCAACGACGTAGTGCAAATGCTGACGTGTAAACGAGTTATCGCTATATTCATGTAAAGTTTGACCAAATTCCTTCGCTTACTTCTAGAGATATCGTTATTTTATACAATCTGATTAACATGCGTTGAGTAAATGACGTCACGAACAGTTAATTTGCATACGATTAAAAGAGAAATATCTGGAGAACAAGATACTGAAAAACCGCCGTGGTAGTTGACTTTGAGATGATGTTCCTGATGTTTCATTAAGACCAGAAATAGAGCCGTACGACGATTATTTCGACACAGTGGCCTTTTAAAGAAAGATAACAGGTAAATTGGAAATTACACATAAATTAAGTTTAGTAATTCTTAGAAACTATTACTCCTTTTAGTGAATGAGAATTTATCGGTGGTGGCCAGAAACCAATGGGCCAACAACAATTCTATATAATTATTGCTGGCCATTGGTTTTTATGTAACCATAGCTTTTGTGTGCACATGGATTGGCAAGTTCTTTTAGACATATGGAGGACAGTTATCGAACGACAAGTTTTTCTCAAGAGAAACATCAATTAACCAAATTTTCATTTTTTATTTTTGACTTGATTTTCTCTTTAACCCTCCAGGAGTCAAGCACTTTCCACATTTACGAGTAAAATCGTCTGGAGTTAGACAGAGTAAAATACCTCTGGTATTTTACAGTAAATTACCTAAGGGCAACATGACCGCTAGCGGGTTAATCAGAGTTGGTAGTTAGTTTATTAATCCTCTAGAAGCCAAGCACTTTCCGGACGAGTAAAATCGTCTGGAGTTAGAGTAAAAAAAGTTAGTGTACAGAAGTAAAATACAGTCGAACCTGTATATAACGGTCACACTCGGGACTTTGCAGAGTGGCCGTTTAATACAGGTGGCCGCCTAAATGCTCCACAGGGGGGCGATTTGAGCGTGCCCAAAACTTCATCAAAACCTCATTCAAGAAAAGAATAAGACAAGTAGGCTAGAGCAGTGGTATTTATTTATTTATAAGCGCGTTAACAGAGGCAGATGTTATGGCCTGGAAATTCCTTACAGGTACACGTTTGAAGGCGATTCGTTTTCAATCAAATGGTTGAAGAACAATTTAGCGAAAGGGAAATTTGAAGTGAAGAATAGCGGCACTGAACAGCATACTAACAATTAAATGTTATACAATGTATGTTGACAGATGTTAAACATGAACGGAATAAAGTTTATAATGCGTTATGCGTGTTTACTTAAGGTGGCTCGATACTCTAAGTGAACAGAGTTCATATTTTTTGCCAATAAGAAGATTCTTAACGGTCTTGTGTGCTTCGTTTTGGTTCATTGAATAGCTCTAGTTGTAATCTAGACCATTTAAAAATTGTTCACACTCAAAGTTTACCTAAGTGGAGAAATCGTGTTTACGGTAAGGACCAAATTTTATGTAAATTAGGTTTTCTTGATGTATTATAAACACGATTTCTCCACTTAGGTAAACATTGAGTGTGAACAATTTTTAAATGGTCTAGTTTACAACTAGAGCTATGCAATGAACCAAAACGAAGCACACAAGACCGTTAAGAATCTTCTTATTGGCAAAAAATATGAACTCTGTTCACTTAGAGTATCGAGCCACCTTAAATATTCTCGGGTTTCATGATTTCGAGGGCGGCCGCTTAATACAGGTAAGAATAATAGTAAAAGCCAGAAATGGGACTGGCAAACTGTGTCCGCGACCGCTTAATACAGATGCCCGCTTAATACGAGTGACAAATATAGTATTTCTGTAGAAAAAAATTAAGACTTTGAGAAGTGGTCGCTTAATACAGGTGGCCGCTTATTACGGGTGACAAATACGGTATTTCTATAGAAAAAATTAGGACTCACTTTGAGAAGTGGCCGCTTAATACAGGGTGGCCGCTTAATACGGGTGACAAATATAGTATTTCTGTAGGAAAAAATCAGGACTTTGAAAAATGGCCGCTTAATACAGGTGGCCGCTTGTTACGGGTGACAAATACAGTATTTCTATAGAAAAAAATTAAGACTTTGAGAAGTGGCCGCTTAATACAGGGTGGCCGCTTAATACAGGGCCGTTATATACAGGTTCGACGGTACATAAGGGTAACATTGGCTATTAGAGGGTTAAAGATAACAAAATGGGTAAAAAAAATATATAAAGCGGATTGCCATCTGATACATAATTCAACCTCAAAATAAGAACTGAATAACCCCTACGTCATTGTATTAGACTTAGTAGGTGACATAGCGTGTGGCATGAGTTGTGATCAAAGATGCAATATCATTCAAGGAACCATGCGAGGCAACCAGCGCCGACAACAGAATGCAAAGTGTCATTTCACATCTTACAATGAGTACTAACCTTATAGCACTCCAATGGACATGGTGACAAGGAATATAATGATCGAAATAACTCACGATAGTAAGCGTAATATTCGTAATAAGCGTAATATTATGGAACTTGTCTCTGTACGATTGGTGTTTGTTTTTAAGTTTTCGTATAAAGGTATATTGACCCTTGGTTTCAGCGAAAAATTGACCTTTGGTGATGTTATAAATGCTTCTATATACAGCGAATTGCGTCCAAGCACAAACCACAAACATTTTTACGCGTTGTTTAACGTAAAACGTAACACTTAGCTGTGGGTTTTAGCAGGTTTTAACCAATCACATTTCAAAGATGTTGTCTTGAAATTTACAGCGTGGGAAAGCTCAAATGTGATTGGTTAAAACCCACCAAATGCCACACCTGAACACCACATTTCAAACGTGAAAGAGCGCGTAAAAATCTTTGCGGTTTGCACTTGGACGCAATTCGCTGTAAAATAATGCGTATAGTGCACAAGCTCTAATTGGTCAATAGCGTGTTTAGATCAGGCCATCCAAACACGGTAATCATCCTCAATTCCGCTGATGCATCTGGTAACACTGCCGGCACATGCACATTCAACTGTACCCGCGTTCACAATACCCGATAATATTGATAATACTTAGCAATTGTAGCTATATTACTCAATGAAGCTAAACATTGCTCTATTTCTATATTACTGTTCAAAGAGACGCTTTACACATACATTGTTAGAAAATCTGTCACAACTTGTTTAACACTGCTATAGAGACAACCAAAAATCGTTGTCTCGAGCGAAAATCAGGATTGTGTCACGTGACGATTGTCGATACTTGAGTGTTTTCCGAGTGGCACAAGGCAAACACTTGATGTTTTCACATTAAAAACTTCAAGTTTCACACAGTGAAACTTGATGATTTCGAGGATACTATTTAACTTGAAGCTATCTTCCAGGTTTGGTCGGAAAAAAAAACTAAGGCGCTTTCTCAGGCACGTATTCGTCAGCTGTATCTTCCCTCCGGTAAAGTCGTAATCTCCCAGAACGAAAACTGCCGCATGTATACCACGATGGCGTGGATTTGCTGACGAATCAGAGTTACACTTTTTTGCCGGACTGTCACCTTTGTATCATTACTACACGGCCAAAAATTGATCAGGTTGTTCGGGGTTATTAAAACAGACGTGAACAATGTTGTGCTGCATCCCGCGGACAATATTGTTATCATGTTGTTCAATTGTTTTTCAACCATCATATTATTGTTGCAACTTGTTGACATGCTGCAACAGTATTGACTGAACAAGTTGCAACAATATTGAGGTTGAACAACACTGAACAACATGATAGCAATATTGTTCACGGGATGCAGCACAACATTGTTCACTCCTGTTTCATCAACTTGCAACAACCTAATGATTTTTGGCCGTGTACTCTGTGACAACGTCGTTTGCACGCCGAGTTTCAAGTTAGCTCAAATCTCTTTCGTTGGTTGCTAAGTGACAGACCGCTGTTGCCAAGCTGTAAGACGGGAGGGTAGAGATGTTGACCGCGAAGAAAAACTCGTTTGAAACGTTTAAAACAATCGTCGAAAAGCTGGAAGGTGTGTCCCGTGACGATTCACGGTGCTTGAGTGTTTTCTGAGTGGTACAAGGCAAAAACACGTGGTGAAACTTAGTGTTTTGAGGCTACTATTGAACTTGAAGCTGTGTTCGAGTTTTGGTCGAAATACATGTATAATTTTATATCAGTTATTTTCGTGTTCCCCTTTTGCATTTGTTGAACTTTTTACAGAAGGTCTTTCGTGGCTTCTAAGTTTCCGTTCTGAGATGGTTTTAGGTGCACGATACTTTTGAAGCTGATCTAAATATACTTATATTCTGTTTTTCATCGTGTTTTGTTTGACAGTCAAAAGCTTTTACGTAGTTTCTTTCTTGACGACTGAATTTTTAGTTCGAAAATAAATGGGTATGTATTGCCAATATTTTGGCAATTTGATGTGTATAAAGAAAGCTCATGTGACGTAAAACCGTGCGTCTGTTCTGTATAATAGATCATGGCTCTCGACCAATCAAATCGTTTGAATTAATGCCATTATTATATAAATCTAAATATAAATCAACTAAAGGTCATGTAATATTTATTTTTTGAGTACGTTAATGACACAGTGTGAATATTGCTACCATGATCAAGTAAAAGAAACAGTATTACATTAGTACAGTTTAACTACTTGTAAGATATTACAAGAAAGTACCATGAAATAGTCGGGCAGCGCAAAATATTTTTTATGCGTATCCACCAAACCAGAAATTGGTTGTCGAATCAGAACCAGCTGAACAACTGAATTGGGAGTTGACTCTGTAATAAGCACCAAAGTTGTCTTCCCCGCCTCCTCCATGTGCAGCCCCTTGTGTCGGCTTGAATTCACAGCTAGTTGCAGTGCTATCTAAATGAATAGCACCCCCACGATGCTGCCACCATTGTGAAGTACACTGAACACACACATGACCGCGAACATTGATGTATTCAACCAACTTACACTGGCCGTGACCGACGTATGTCATAATATCAAACGAACTAAACTTTGCTCTGACATAATCAACGTAATTAAGTTGGGCTGTTGGATAGTTACAAGTGGCTCTCCAATGAGTGGAATGGGACTTCAGAGAAACCATGTGGGCATGTGTCATTCTGTACGCATATTTGTTAGGAGAGTTCTCATTCACCGGTGCATTGGTAAACATAGCAGTTTTAGAAAAGCGGGACAGAACTTTATATTTTAATGCAAAGGATACGACCAAGGTCCATGCTGACCCAGGCTCCGAAGTCATGTCACAGTAAACAACGAAGCTGTTTTTATTCTCGTCATAGATCGTGAAGAAACCATTGTATTTCAAACCCGCTTTGTAATGATCTAAACAGCTGTGTGGAGTGGACTGTAGTATAAGAAAAGAAATGCATTCTATGAGAAAATATTGATTCTTTTGTTTTAAAGAATGGGCAACAGAACATGCATTTTGCTATTCTTTGAAGGGTAATCACAATGGAAAAATACACCGACGATTTTATCATCTCAAATAAAAGAGCCTTGAAACCTCAAGATAACATCGTTTACAACTTTTTATTTACAAGCTTCGTTCTCGAGTTATTTGAGCTTTTGTAATATGCAAATTTGGCCGAGTGACGTCTGAACATGTACACGTGTGTATAATGAGATGACAGAGAAACCTTCGTAAATTCGTTATTGAAGTAAAACAGTTCAAATGCACCGTATATATCACCATGTTAATCATTATACACCATGGTGTGTTTCGATTTTGAATCCATTGTGTGTACTACCAGTGATATGGCAACAACTTTGCTAACTTATTATGCACACTAGTACATGTTCAGACGTCACTCGGCCAAATTTGCATATTACAAAAGCTCAAATAACTCGAGAACGAAGCTTGTAAATAAAAAGTTGTAAACGATGTTATCTTGAGGTTTCAAGGTTCTTTCATTTGAGATGATAAAATCGTCGGTGTATTTTTCCATTGTGATTACCCTTTAAAGCCATAAAAACTATGTGTTGACGGCATCTTTCGCGCAGTGCGAGAAATGAATTTCTGTATTATCTTAGCTTAACCAATCAGAACACGACATAGACGGCTAATAAAGATTAATGACCGACCATTGACAATCGACCCTTTCGATAATTACGTCACACATGTTGTTTGGGCTGTGAGCCTCGCTCTCATGTGTTGTAAGCCAATCACCGTTCGTTTTCAGACATGGGAGCGAGGCTCCCAGGCCCAAACAAGGTGTGTGATGTAATTATCGAAAGAGCCTATTGCTATTCATGGCGACATTCGTATGTTTAGTCATTTTATACATGTTCAGAATATTATCCATGGTTATTGGTGAGGGTTGACGCAGACCAGACCAACTTAGATAGCTTGGCGCGAGCCAGAGTAAGGTGCGACGCGCGCAAATTTCAAGTTTTGATTGGATGGTTGTTTAGTTGTGCCTTCATATCATTGTACCTAAAAGCAAGTTTACGGCTTTTTGTACGAGAAATTACCGAACACAACGGAAATAGCCGATTTGTGTGTTGAATACGCCACAAACTCCTAGGAAGTTGACCGACGTTGCAAAAAATACTGGGTACTAGGCTGGCATGACAAACCTATTTTTCGCTCTTATTTTGCTTGTGAAATTTAATCTTTATTATTTAAACTTTTCCGTCAAACGTCTCTGCTCATTATGCCCTACAACGTGAAATTTAGACTGAACTGCCCTTTAGTCTGTTGGAACTGAACAAGAATTGATTCCTGCTGAAACAAAAATTGTTTGAAAGTTGCACATTGCGCGAAAACGTCGGTGTGCTTGAATGAAACTGATATTAGGTCAATATCAATGTTTGAGATTTTCCCCAAATTTTACGTACACATTCACCGGTGCTCGAGATAACTTGTCGTAACAACGTGAGAGTGCATGACTAGTTCACTTTCTGTTTTTTCTCGACCAGACCAAATGCTCTACGGGCCCAAAACTCGCATTGTTCAAAGCCAAATATAATAGACATGGCTCATATTTATTGACGGCGTGAGAGAGGGCTTTATTGACGAAGTGAGAAACGGTTTCATTGGCGAGGAGAGAGATGGTTTTATTGACGAAATGAGAGATGGTTTTATTGATGAAGTGAGAGATGGTTTTATTGACGAATTGAGAGATGGTTTTATTGACGAGGTAAGAAACGGTTTTATTGACGAAGTGTGAGATGGTTTTATTGATGAAGTGATTGCTTTATTGACGAAGAGAGAGATGGTTTTACTGACGAGGTGACGGGAGGGCTTCATTAACGAAGTGATAAATGGTTTTATTGACGAGGTGAGAGATGATTTTATTGACGATGTCAAGCGAGAGATGGTTTTACTGACGAGGTGAGAGATGGTTTTATTGACGAAGTGATAGATGGTTTTATTGACGAGGTGAAAGATGGTTTTATTGACGAAGTGAGATACGGTTTTATTGAGAAGTGAGAGATGGTTTTACTGACGAGGTGAGAGATGGTTTTATTGACGAAGTGATAGGTGATTTTATTGACGTAGTGAGAGATGGTTTTATTGACGAAGTGAGAGATGGTTTTATTGACGAAGTGAGAGATGGCTTTATTGACGAAGTGAGAGATGGTTTTATTGACGAAGTGAGAGATGGTTTTATTGACGAAGTGAGAGATGGTTTTATTGACGAAGT
>JAOBAZ010069779.1:0-12060 GCA_026546875.1 Pteroeides caledonicum | reverse complement strand
CACGCACATGAAATTTGCGTGTAACGTGCGTGTAAAAACTACACGCAGGTGTTACAAAACTTCTGAGCGCCACTGTAATAAATTTTTCCTCGCTCTTTCAATTTAATATTGTATTGAAAGTATTTGTAGAAAATAGTGAACTTCCAGTATATTGATAAAAATTGTATTAATAAGAAGTGACCCTTGTTCCCAAACAATTGATTAAAAGCAAAAATTGTGTTTGACGTTATTCGTGATACCACTAGTGTTAAGCTGTAATGATATTGTGAACTATTTCTCCAAATATGCTTGCGATGTTTCATCAATTCTTCTCGAACCATGTACTTTCCTATAGAATTTAATTGGCTGATGAGGCTGTTTGGGTCTTAAGAAAGGTATTGTGATCGGGGGAAAAAGTGTTTGGCCTCGTTTAAATCATTGCCTATACTGCATATTAGCTTTGTATATCAATTTGGCATATTAACTGCATATTTAAAATGTATTTCCTTCCCTCCTTCCTTCCTTCCTTCCTTCCTTCCTTCCTTCTTTCTTTCTTTCTTTCTTTCTTTCTTTCTTTCTTTCTTTCCTTTTTTTCTTTCTTTCTTTCATTCCTTCTTTTTTTCTTTCTTTCTTTCCTTCTTTCCTTCTTTCCCTCTTTCCTTCTTTCCTTCTTTCCTTCTTTCCCTCTTTCCTTCTTTCCGTCTTTCTTTCTTTCTTTCTTTCCTTCTTTCTGTCATTCTCTTCCCTCTCTCTTTCTCTCTTTTTTTTGTCTTACTTAAACACGGTAACCTATCAGTCATAAAAGTATGAGATAACAAGAATAAAAGATTGTTTTTCATAGGGTCGCGTAAATTCAAATTTATCACAGCAGGACATGTACTATTAGGCGTACCCATTTTGATGTAATTTTAGTACATGTAGTATTACCGCAGCCAATGTAGCATTTGCAATATTTTGCCAGAGTAATTTAACATTTCATTTTTCTGGTTTCAGCAGCCAATGGGATTTTTCCGAACGACTGGCAAAAGAAACGTTTCACCTGGGACGAGTACTTAAAAAGTTGCAATGGTACTGCAGCACCTTCCAGCTGTTTTAAACATGTACGTAAAAGATGCTTTCCAGGGTTTTTTAAGGCCTGAGTGAAACACGCGGTGTTTAAGGGCTCAGTGAAACATGCGTGCATGCACGCACGCACACGTACGCAGGTTTGTACGTACGTACGTATTTATATATGCGCGTGTTAGCGTTTATGCGTATACGCATACGTGCTTGGGTGCGTGTATCTAGGAACGTACGTACGTATGCATGTGTATATGTATGTACGTAGAATATTACCGAATTTGACTTTTTGTATTTTATTGAATATGATTATGCAATAATTATAGTATTGCTATGTGGTGATACGAATTCCCGCTAAAACGTCGCTGTGTTAATAGGCGAGTGCTTTCTCGTGAATTTAATACTCGCACTATATACGTGTTGGTTGGGAACATTTGGCTTCAGTCTAGTGGTTTTTGGGGGAAGGGAAGACATCTTTATAGAATACAACATATTATTTTCTTCTTTGTGTTGGAATTTCGCTCCATTAACTGTACTTCTTGTCATCTTTTTTTAACTTATTTTAAGGTAAAAATTAAAGCCCGAGTTTTTTTCTATCAACCTTGCTTGCTTCGTGTTTTAATTTGTAATTTTGGAAACCCTGTTTGAGGCGATAATGAAAATTTCTTTTGGAGACAACATTGGGCACAACGACCGTCATTGTGTCTCCTGTATTCCGCAAACTGTTGCCTTTTTTGAGTGATACGTTGTTTCCTACGTGACGAACATTTCAACGACAGACCTTTTCGTCGTCGGCACACCGTCGCTTTTCTCAAGTAGATATTACTGAACAGAGAAAGGCAAAATCTAATTTACAAGTTTTATGCAAAAGACTGTTATCGCAGAAAAAGCATCCGCTTTTATGCTGAGAACTATATGACTGTATGCTTTATTTAATGTCATTAAGTTATAGATGTCACAATAGCACAGATTTGAACAGTGCGAACGCCACCCTCATCGAAATTGTTGATGTCTCTGATGATATTTATTTTCCATATGTAGGCCCAAGTCATGTCTTGTCTTAAAGATGTTCACATTGGGATGAAGGTGGAAGTAATAAACAATGGTGTACCAAGTTATAATAATACAGAAAATACAACTTTTTGGGTGGCGACAGTGATTAAGTTCAAGCATTTCAAAACGTTACTAAGATATGAAGGTTATGATAACGACGATCGCGCCGACTTTTGGTTTGATCTTAGGTGTCCGGACATTCACCCAGTTGGTTGGTGTGCCAAAATAAATAAACCTTTAATACCTCCACAAGGTATGCTTCGAGCGAGGGTGGGGAATGGGGGAAGGGAACGGAGGAATGGTGAGGGGGGAAAAGGTTAAGTAGGGGGGAGAGGGGGGAAAGGGGAATGGAGGGAGGGAGGGAGGGTGGAAGAAAGGGAGGAAGGAAGGGAGGAAGGAAGGAAACAAGGAAATGAGGAAGGAAGGAAGAGGCGGAGGGAAGTAGGGAGGTACGAAAACGCGATATAGGGACAGGGCGCAAGAGAGAAAGGAAAAACCAAGGAGCAAGAGATCAGGGATAATTGGCCAATTAAACACGCTTAACAGCAGCTCCAATATACTGTAAATTGTTTGCTGTAAGTTGTTTGCAGTTCTACAGATGTCTTTGTATTTGTAATTGCAGATATCAAAAACCGAATCAGTGATTGGCAAGGTTATTTATTTAAAAAACTGTCCGGTGCAAAGACGTTTTCAGCGGAGTTCCTAAAGAAGGTGAGCCAATCGTTCATATATCGTTGCACTGAAAAATGCTTTAGTTTGATACCGAGGTTAATTACTGATTTCATTTGAAACACAAGACAAAATATGCGGATATATGAAATAAACTAAAACATTTTTTGTACGGTATATAGCTACCGCGTTCGTTTATCTTTAAATATTTTAGTTCTATTAATGCTAAGTATTCATAGTAAAATATTGTCCATTTGTAGGTGCAAGAAATACCTCATAATCGATTTCAGGTCGGAATGAAAGTTGAAGTCGCCGACAGGAAAAATCTCTACTCCGTTATGTGTGTGGCAACAGTTGTCGATGTTGTTGGCGATCGTTTACGTTTGCGTTACGATGGCTTAGATCCAGTTCTTGCTGAAGATTTCTGGTGTCATTACTTATCAACTGATATACATCCGGTTGGATGGTCATCACTCGTTGGGCATCAACTTAGGCCTCCTATAGGTATGTGATCTTTATATTGCTCTGGTATTGTGTGTTAAGTGTGTGTGCGGTGGGTTGCAGTAAGTACATTGTGCCGTGTGCGTGTCCAGCGTTCGTGTATATTGTGCGTGTCCATTGTGCGTGTGCAGTTTGCGTATGGAGTGTGCTTGTTGAGTGTGCAGTGTGCGTGGGCTGTGTGCAGTGTGCGCGTGTGCTAAACTAACATGTGTACATGAGTATCACTGTGTTATGAAATGCAGCATAGTCGCTTCGTCGCTAGCATAGAGATTATAAAAGGATAGAGAGGGCATGCAGGCTAAAATGATGTAAACGAAAAAGGGAGAAATTGAAGCATACTAAAATGGGAGCGCTGGTGAGTCTTGGATGTAATTCCCGGATGTGGGTACGTGGTTTAATTGGTTAAATCAATTCTATTTACCTAAAAAGTACCAGGTCAGCGAAGTGTCGACGTCATCGTCGACACAGAATAGTCGAAGTCCAAAATCAGCAAAAGGGGAAAAAACAAAGCGTTCTTGGACTTTAAATACCCACAGCCTTTTTGCAATGTATTTGGACATAGGTGTGTTTTATTTACAGTTTTCTGCTGTAATTTTATAACATAAATGACCGCTATGTTTGCAAACGGGCTTCAAGAACTTGCAGCAGGAACGGACATGCAGGTCTGTTTAGTCAGTTGAAGTATTACTGTACACTGTGCACTGTACACTGTGCGCTGTGCATTGTGCACTGTACACTGTGCACTGTACGCTGTGCATTGTGCACTGTGCACTGTACGCTGTGAACTGCACACTGTACACTGTGGACTGTACACTGTACACTGTACACTGTACACTGTGGACTGTACTCTGTGCACTGTACACTGTACACTGTACACTGTACACTGTACGCTGTGCACTGTACACTGTACACTGTGCACTGTACACTGTACACTGTACACTGTACACTGTACACTGTACACTGTGGACTGTACACTGTACACTGTGCACTGTACACTGTACACTGTACACTGTACCCTGCACGCTGTGCGCTGTGCACTGTGTAAAGTGCACAGTGCACAGTGCACTGTGCACTTTACACAGCTTTGTCGCTCTACAAACTAATGTAATAGACTACGTTAGGATGACACAAGTTTAGTTTATACTTAGAATTGGAGTTACTTGCATACTCATACAAAGTGTTAAGGAAAAAATAGCTTTCCGAAACCGATTGCTATGGGTTGCTAAAGGAAATTTTCTATTTGGAAACGCAAGTATTTTTTTACAAAATAGTAAAAAAGCCACGGTTTTGGAACTTCGCATCGAAAATTAAACTTTTGGAAGTTTATAAAATGAGCAATGTTTAGGAAATGCGACCATATAGGCTGTCAAAACAGTGAAAACAGACAAAGAATAGCCTCGAGAAAACAGAAAATACGAGTGTTTTAGTTTCTGGTAAACAGCTATGTTCATATAATAAAATTTATATGTGCACATATTTGATGAGATTTGTTTTTGCTATTTCGTGGACCGAGTTCTAGGCCCGGTTGACAAAGTACGAAAAAAACAATATCTGGGAATAGAAAATTCATTGTCTATACTTAGGCCTGGTATTTCATTGTTTAATTATCACCAATATGGGAGTAAGTGCAATGACAATGCGGTATAAAGAAATCACTATAGTTCGGTACGGTACAGTTGAATTGGAAACCAGGCCTTATAACCTGCTGAACGAACACCAGGGAAGCCCGCTCAAAAGGTTGGTCCTGCAATGCAAATTTTAAATCATTATCATTATTCATTTCTTTGAAAACTCATTGTTTTAGCACTGAAATATTTGCATAGCAGGGCTAGAATGTTAGGCTGGCTACGCTACCGTGAACGAAACCAAGATGGTCATTTTGTCAAAAGTACATTTTAATTGTAGTATCATTTTGTCTTGTTAAGGTTGGAAAAACAGCATATCTGAGTGGAATAAATTGATTGAAAAAATATTAGCTCAAGATAGGGATGCACCTCAGGAAATCTTTTCTGAGGTTAGTACACTGGTGTGAGAAGTAATTTTGTACCTGTACATCAAAAGAAATCCTACATTGTGTACTTGTTTCATTGCTGAATCGTAGAGAACTGTGCTCAGTCATTGGCATGTTTTTTTCAAAATATGCACCAAGAATGTCCATCTGCCTGGTACCAAATGTAACATCATAATGACGACCATAGAGATCTTATATTATCCTAGAGAGGGCATTGTAAAAATCGGGTAAAAATTGTAACCAGTTTATATACCGCCATTAGGGGGAACTAATCCCCGCACCAGGCCTTTATGCAAACATGCTACTTGCCCACCGTTTACCCACGGTTACACATCCGGGAATCCGACTTAGTTCTCCCGACTGGCGGCGACAGTGGTTTCACTCGTTTTAGTGGGCTTGCTATGCCAGGCCGGCCTCTAGTATAATACAAGATCTCTATGGTGAGGACATAGTGTGTACACAGAGGACAATTGAGCTGAGGAATTGCTAATACTCATTAGCGACTTCGCATTGTGTGCAAATTCGTTTTCGAACTTAGGGCAATTTCGGAGCGGCCGACTTGTATCTTATCTACAAGGCGGGCCGTGGTAAATCAGATACGGAACGTTATCTAATTAGCCATATTTGCCAACTGGTTTTTATTAAGTTTATGTAAATCAGGACAAATGCTGTATCTTTCGATTTACAGCTCTTGCAGTTTAAACATTCATTTATTTTGTGTTTTCTCCAAGAATTAGTAATGCGTTTGACAGATGTATATGCAGATCAGTGCCACCCATTTTCCCGTCCCGCCATTCACCCATCGCTACACCCATCTGTAGTTTTAATCTGATCTCACACACCTCTCTATTGTGGTGTGTTTCTATTTCAATTTTCCCAGTATTATCCTTTCAAGGAAATGTCAAAAATGATCATGAAAAATGATTTTTTCGAAAATTTCAGGATGCTACTGGCACAGCTCAAGGTCCATATGCCTTCGAAGTAGGAATGAAATTCGAAGGTGTCAATCCCTATATTCCCAACCAAATCTGTGTTCTAACCGTCATCAAGGAACTCAAGTACAACTATTTCATCGCTGGTATTGATTCTCAAGCAGCATATTTTTGTTTTCATGCCAATTCAAGAAACATATTTCCACCTGGATGGTGTGAGGCATATGGCATTCAACTTACCCCGCCAAAAGGTTTTTATTAATTTAAATGTTTAAAGGCCCTTGGAAGTATATTGTCCAAATGAAAGAGTTCTTAACCCTTTATTCCTTAACCCTTATTTTACGTAGCCAACGCCAGCTCTCGTTAACCCTTTCCAGTCCGCGATCGACTTTTATTATTTTCCGTAGGCCAACGCCAGACAATTCTACTTGCCCAAGGTGGAGCCACGGTCTAGAAAGGGTTAAAAACTATCTCGTTAACCCTTTCCAGTCCGCGATCGACTTTTATTATTTTCCGTAGGCCAACGCCAGACAATTTCACTTGCCCAAGGTGGAACCACGGTCCAGAAAGGGTTAAAGGCGCAGTGTCACGTTATTTTTGAGTAGTTCTGAAACATAAACAGTTTCCAATAATTGAAAAAGAATGGTTTTATTGTAATAAGAGAAAGTGCCATAAGAAACGTAAAAACGTCTGAAGAAGTCCGAATGGTTGATATTGAGTGAGAATTGAAGCGGATTGTAAAATATATTATGAAAAAGTGTTGGGCCAACATGAAATCAAAAATGTTTATTTGTTAAAGGTCACTTGAAACCAGGGCTTTCACTTTTGGAGGAAATTTCCTTCCAATAACTTGCCCCTAGGAGGGGAGGGGTTAAATATTATTGTCCTTCCTTGGAAAAGTTCTTTGTTTGTTTTATTTGACGACACCCTCCCCCACTGTGAAAGTCGTATGCAAATATTTTGTGGAAACACTGCTTGAAACGTATCACACAACTTTATTTCAGACGACCGTTTTTCATGTAATTGGTGTGGTAACCAAATTTGGGCTTCCAAATATTTAACAACTCACTAAACAAGACATAAGCGTTTAAAGAGTAATTTCCGAGGATCAAGCGGAAACCTTTCCGTCAACAGTGTGACATCATTTGAAACATACCGTGCTTTTTTCTGACAAAATCTGTGATGATTTGGGTTGTTTACCTTTACCTTGGTGGCACGACGTATTACTTGAGTAAAACATTGTGAATAATGTAGCAAATGTTATTTCGCAATGTAGCTATGTGCTAACGGCACAACTGACGTCTCGCCGAGTCGTTTGCGATGTTTTCCGTTTTCTATTCATTTTTAAACAAGATATCCCAAAGTTTTTACTAGATAAGCTTCATAATTTGGTTGGAATTTTCCCCCGGCAATCTGTTGTGCGAATAACGAAAGAAATTTTACGTTTCAGGTGACCTTCAAGAAAGCGTCTTATAAAATATGTGCTAAGTGCGTAAAATATGTGCGTATGTGCTACGTGCGAGCTGATTGGTTAATAGCCGTGTTTGGATAAGACGATCCAAACACATGTTAAGGCCACTTTCGCAGACCCGGGAACTCTAATACTGTGACATTACTATAAAATTTGCGAGAAAATTTGTTGTTGTTATTTTATAAAACAATTACCTAATGGGTAGCATGTTTGGATAGCTTTATCCAAACACTTGGGATATTGCTCGAGTTGAGAAAAGCTAACGAAAACACTCGCCTTTGGCTCACGATCTCAGTAGCTTTTCTCAACTCTCACAACATCCCAGCGTGTTTGAATAAAGCCATCCAAACACGCTACCCATAAGGTAATTGTATAATCTTGCATGTTCTTCCAATATTCAAAGTCGTTTAAGACACAGTTTAAAGTTTATTTTGAAGTTTGTTGCCCAGAATTTATATAAAAGACACAAAAAAGCCGGTGACACTGCCTCTTTAAAACTACATAACTTATTTTACAGATTTACGTGTCTCGCTTGGTTTTCGAGATCCAGTTGAAGTTAACAACGTCTGCCATCTTGAATATTCAACGGAAGTGGTGTGGCACCACCACTTCTATCGCGCGATATTTTATTTTAAAAGCTGTATTACACACATTTGGCAGTTTACCACCTTGGCGCTATACGATGATAAAGGGGATCATGTAAACAGCCCCTAATACGGCTCGACCTTCTTTTTCCAACTCATACAAAAATATTCTGAGTACTGTGGCCGCCTAAAACTACGTTTTCGCTCTTCAGCACAGTTGTAGTCGGCATATCTACTTCTTCCAGGTAGTAATGCACTTACACTATTGTCTAAATGCTAGTTTTATAGCATTTTTTCTCAATATTTATGTAACTTCATCCTTCGTTTGTTTTGGCGCGAAAAACGCCAGGTCCGTACTGGTGTGATACGGACCTCTGACCCAGCCAGTCAGATTGCTCTATTTAGTTGTGGACCTCGAGTTACGGACCGGGAAAAAAAAAGTTAAACTTATTTCGTTAAGCTTTTAAATTAAGCACTTTTTGCCAGTCACGTGCGGCGGATATTGGGGGATATGGTTCGGTACCTAACAGAAATTTTTATTTATTTTTTTTAGATTACCCGAAAGAGCTTTTCGACTGGGACAGTTATTGCAAAAACACATGTGGTAGAAAAGCGCCTCCATTTTTATTTCAAGCAGTAAGTTTTGTTACTTTGAGAGACCCGCAGTGTTTGGATATTATTTAGTTTTTACATCTGCGCTAGTAGGAATATCTCCTCGCGCTGTTATTTATTAGTATGTTTGTGTGTCAACAATTTATTTGATCAGTCTTGCGTCGTGTACCGTGGATGGGAATGTGTAGCTTTAAAATCCCTTACCAGCAGACAATTTGAAATCCGGTACTTTTGGATCGTCGTGCTTAAAACATCAAAACATTCGTCTCAAGTGCATGTACGTTTCTTCGTAAAGTATTTTCAATTTGAGGAAGAAATCGTGTGAAAGCACACAATTACGACTGGCTTCGAAGGTTATTCGAAGAACAAATTCCGTTGAAACCTGCAGTACAGTTTCCCAAATTGCGGCCTTCAAAGAACAAATGATATTCCGATGTGTCGCCAGGATCTTAATCACATACAACTCTGTCTTGTATAGTAAGATGTTATACAACATTGACGCACAGATAGTTATGCGCGGTGTATGTATACTAATACATGCACGGCTTTGCCAGCCTACTTTGCCAGCCTAGTTTTCTGTATTGGTAGGTGATGTAAGATTTCACGTATTAGTAATAGAATAGATCCTAGTGAAATTTATAACTAAAACATTCACGAGCAAATTACCATCAACTGTCGTTTTAAAATTATCAAGTACCGTAAACCAGATCCTTGACTGTTACCCTGACTCTTGTCAAATTACACCTATATGTTCCCAAATAGTTTCGCTGCTGAGTCTGAAATGAAATGCGTAATGGTTAGCGTGTTTAAATCGATCGAAACAATGGAATATTGCAAGAGTTGATAAAAACAAGCCACAACATCCCAAGTTTTTGGATCTAGCCAACCAGTTACACAAAACTATAAGGTATAAAAAAACTACAACAAGGCAGGTTTTGCGATTTTAGCTATACTGACCTGTATATAACTGGACTGTTTATCTGGCATCAAAAAGCGTGATCGCCTGCTGACGAAATGTGAGAGGTTACGTGCTTGAAGTTGGCTGCTTACCAGCGTTGAATGTCATCACATTTGGTTTGTAATATCGCCCCTGTGTTATAAACAGCTTAAAAAAATTACGCTTTCAAACTTACATGTTTCAGCCTTAAATTCACAGTCAGCCATAGTTCCAACTCATGTATGAGTGCTTTTCCGAATCATTCTTATTGGTTGTTTTCCTCAAAATTCAATAGGCACGTGATCACGAAGGTGCACAAACTTGCATAAACCAAGACAATAACATAAATAATGAGTTCTATTTAATATCTCTTGAGCTTCCAGACCATCTACTCTACTGAATATGCATAAACAATGAATCACAAGATTAACAAACTAAGTTATTTTACTTTAAACATTTTATAGTTTTTGAAGTAGTTCCGTCTAAGTAATTTAATCCATTTCTATCCGTATTTTGTTATAACAACCACAACAGATGATACAATTCTTGACAGATTCAATCCGTTTCCGTCGAAGTCTCTTATTACAACACTAAAATCTCGCGCAAATTATATATAGTGCATGCATGCTTGCACGTGCGCATAAATTAGCGTAAACAATGAATGTTAACAAATTGAATCGTTCATGACGTATACATGTAGTGTTTACTAGACTGGCGTAATTAAATGATGTACCATTGTAAACCTTTTTATTTTCTCTTATCCCTTGTATTTAGCACCGGAATATCAACCCTTTTAAATTGGGGATGAGGTTAGAGGCTGCTGATTTACGTGAGCCTGCGCTGGTGTGCCCAGCTACTGTTGTAGAAGTGCGAGGTCCATTGTTAAAAATTCATTTTGACGGCTGGGATGTGACCTACGACCAGTTCGTTGATATGGATTGCCTCGATTTATTTCCAGTTGGATATTGCGAACTTACTGGACACCCACTCCAACCACCTGGGTAACGTAGTGATTAATTATGATTTATTATTCTATGTCGTGCGAGTCCGAACTCGAGTATTTGAACGCTGATTGGCTAACATGTGGGTCCGTACTTTCCCGTACGGACCTGGCGTACGGACCCGTATGAAAACAACAAACTAAGCGAAACAATTTTTGAGTAGAATTAAACGAAATAACGAAGTAGGGCGGTCAATTAACTATTATCCGGAGGAACTAACAAACGAAGTTGATATATTAAATGCTACGGAGACAGTACGCCAGAGAAAGAAAAGCCTCGCAATTCCGTCAACAATGTCAACAATGTCGTTAGCACTTGCCGTTGTAGTTGAGACATATAATAAACTACTTATTAACCTCACAAGCTCGGTCCTTACGGTAAAATATTTTGCTTTCCATCTTTTAATAGTACAGACCTCGCCCTTCGGGATCGGTTTGTACACAAAAAGATCTCAAGCAAAATATTTTACCGTCCGAACCTCTCGTTCGGTTAATAAGTAATTATCATTAATTAAGATGACCGAGGACCCGACCTCTTCTCGACCATCTTTTCATATTTGAAAAATGAAAAAAAGGTTATTATATTTGTATAAAAAGTGGTCTTTTTGCGTGCACAAGCAAGGCTGACTTTTTACACCCATCGCTTCTTTTCCTTCACAAAATCTTGAAAATACTACTTTAAGTGATAAAATACCAAAGGACAACGTGTCTAGTGCCAAGGCACCTATGTTCCGTTAATCTGGTATTTTAAAGTATGGACATGAGGTGAATGTCCTCCTGCATAATAAAGTTTTTTCTGGTCCGGTATCCACGCCTTTCAGCCAATCAAATTGCTTCGTTTTCGGACCGCTCAACCAGCCCGCTAACGGTTTTCAATTTAAAAATGTAAATAAACATCGTAATTTTGTTGGGGATTTTTTTTAACTAAATCTTTTGTTTTTCAAACCAAAATGGATAGCAATGATGAAAGCCATCACATTGAAAGTGAGTTTCATTATCCCGACGAATTAAACATTGAAAACACACAAAATATAATGTTGTGAAATTTTGAATTTATTATTGCGTGTCCAACTCACGCGTACAAGTAGAATTTGGTCAATAAAATTTGAAAAATTCTCCCAAACCTTTGAATACATGCTTACTTTAGCAAAAATTTCTTAAAGGAAAAATACGCACGTTATTTACCGGTTTTGCTCTGTCCGGATGGGAGAAAACCGGACCTCGGTCATGAAATGGCTCTCGACTTTCGGCC
>JAOBAZ010069668.1:0-12061 GCA_026546875.1 Pteroeides caledonicum | reverse complement strand
CTAAAGACATGAATAATTATAATAATTCGAAATTTACATAGCGGGACAAAATTGTCAGGCTGGCTACGCCACTGACCCAAACTGGATCTTGATCATTTTACCACTTGATCACATTATGTCATCTGAAGGCAAAGTCAACAGTTGATCCGGTGTATTCTTTACAGGTGCAATGTACGTGAAATGATATATAGTCCAATGACATGTAAATAAGTTAGTCGGATGTAAAGTAATTCTCCACTGACGGATTTAGAAGTACTGTAAGTCTGAAGAAATTAGCGCGCTTTTAATTTATAATTCAATGTGGCTGAACAACAGCTGAATGGACCGAATCAGCCTTGTATGCAAATTACCCATTTCAATGTTTACACATACTTTTGAGAGATGTAAATTTTAGTTTGTATCATTGTTGTAATTGGATACATTGTTTTGTGCCTTTATATCATGTGTTGACAAGAAACCATCTCTCAGAAGTATGTGCAAACATTTCGAGCACGGTCTATTGGTAGGATCCATATTCTTTGGAATTGTTTAACTAACGGGATTGTTATCAAAGTATTTTGAATTTAAACTTTCCACCAGCCAGCTAGTAATCTATTCTGACTTCTAAATCCGCCAGTGGTTCTGCGTTTGTGAATAAGATGATAGACCTGTACTTTTGAACTTTTTATTTATTTGTAATAATTACCATAAATACAAATATATATTTTTAATATTAGGCTGTTCCATATTCCCAGTTCGTTTGTTAAATAAACTCTTTAAATGTTTTATTCCCTTGTTAAACCAATGAAGTAGTCTGAATTTGACTTGTTAAACACATCTCCATCTATATAGAAAAAAAGTATGAAAATCAAAATGCGAAAAAAGTTATCTTTTTACTTGAAGACAAAAGATGGTAACTAGAGACAATAAAATTGATATTTCGACTTAATTCGAAGTTATCATCATTAAGACGTGATAGCTAAAGTCTGTACAAAAATATGTGATAACATACAGCGCCAGCGGTAGTAATATAACACGGTATATATTTGAAGTCAAAAATATAATAATTAGGAGATGCCATACATGCACGTTATCAATTAAATATATAAATTGTGGTAATTACAAAATAAGACAAAAGTATGAACACAGTGATAATTCTTTAGTCCTGAAATCCAGATAGGTAGTACTGGTTACGTATATTTGTCTATTTGTCCTGTGACTGTATTATGCTGTTATCACAATTGTATACAGTTTAATTTAGCATGTAACTATTCTCAGACGCTTTTTATAACTGGAGAGAGGATCGCAATGGTAAACTGGTAATTAGCTAGGCTAGACCTATTTCCGTTTGGGAAATCGAATTTCATTCATTGGGAATATTGATTGCTTTGATGGATAATAAAGAAGTCTAACTGAGAAAGACAAAGATGGTTATATGTAACAGTTATTCACCAAAGCGTAAATAGTGGCGGATAACTGGCGACCTCGCGATCAACAAGATATCTGCCACTATTTCCCGACACTGACGTGAATAGTTGTTTTAGCATAAATACTATTTAAACTATTATTGTACTCATTAATTCGTTGGATTTTATCTCCCTTTACCGAAAGAAACCGGGAAGCCATTTTGCTTTGTCTGCAACTCGGAATAGTGTATCATAGTATAAAATCTTACTGCTTTGTATAGTAATAAAGTATAATAGAGATGATAAAAGATAAAATAGAAATATGTTTAATTTTTTGTTAATGGGAATAGGATTGAAGCACTGAGAAATACAGGACGTGAAAATTGGATTCTCCCCCTGCGCTATTCTCAAGTAAGGTAGGAACTTACGGTTTAGAAAACCCGTTAATGGGATAACACCTCCATGAACAGCATAATCTTGCTCCACCTCGCGGACAAATGTTCTTGTATGGAATACAAAATGGCGGGCGTAAAATCCAGTTTTGCCATGGAATTGCCCTTTTGCTGACCCTTCGCGTGAAATGAGCCTGATAAGAAAGGTAAAAAAAATAAAGTTAAGACAAATAATAATGTTGGAGTGGCAGTGAGATAGATTATAAATAATTGCACCTATCCAATGGTAAAAAATTAACACTGAATAACCACAACATTGTTATCTAAAAGCATGGTAAACTGCGAGCATGGTTACAGAAAAGTCATTAACCAGCACTTTTGCCACGATGCACGTATTGCCTTAATAATTATAAATACCAATTGATAACGCGGACAAATTAAAGGTCCAGTATTGTAACACTTTACTACACATCGCTGTTTGGTCTGGTATGTAAATCTATGGTCATACGATACACATTGGCGTGCCGAGGGGGGCTGCCCCATGGTGCAATGGCTGAAGGAATGCTGAAAACTAGTTTCCCAACGACGAAAAAATATTGATTGGCAAATCACGGAAAAAAATATCTCCATTCCCGGTTTACGCAAGGTAAAAATGCCCATTCACAAAAAAAGTATCGATGATCCTCAAAAGGAAATGAATGGGGGCGCCAAATACTGCATCGCCCCCTTCTCCTGGGAGGTGTCGGCACGCCACTAACGATACAACGTTGTGCCACCTTAACCAACTTTGTTGGAAGAAGTGTTGCACAAGTGGCACGAATAATATAATTGTTCTTTGTTGGATATTGTTTGAACAGTTTCAAACATGATCTACCCAGCTTTTTAACACAAACTGGGCCAACATGGGTGGACAAACAAATCGAACATTGTTACATCGAACAATGTATCACAAATTTATTGTTTGACCAGAGTAATTGGACAAGTATATGTCAGCGGAAACTGTGGCTCAACTCGCGACCTGTGTATTGGTGAGCTAAATAATGAAATTAAGTAAATCGCGTTGTGGAGATCTGACAACATGGCATACAATGCCATACAGGTAGAGATAAAACTTGTAATGTATTAAATTTTTATATAATTCTTTGTCGGAATAACGAATTTACTTAACTATATTAGAAACTCACCTTTGATTCAGCGCTGTCGACCTTGGCTCCATTTGGCATTGATCTACATAGCGACACAAGAAGGGTAAAGACAATGAAAGCGGTGAGTTGTTTTTCCATTGTTGAATCTGTTGAGGACGTCGGATAATGAATACTGTTAAGCTGCCTGGCTTTTTATAAGCGTCGAAGCTTTCATTTTCTTTTTTTAGGTGTGTAACTATTTACAAATCGCGATAATATCTCAAGCACTTTTTGGGTTGCCACCTGAACATTATCTCGCTATAGTCAAAATTGCTTAAGTTTATGATGATGTATTTTAACATAATAACACTTGACTAACCTCTTTGAAATAATAACGTTCCATTATTGTTTTTATAATTTTTTTTTAACTTATGATGAAACAAATTATTTCCAATTTGCAACTTATTTAACCACAATTAAATTTGAATTTGGGACTTAAAATGGGATAGTTTTGTCAAAATGTAAGTTTCTGTTATGATAAATAATAGCTATTTTTGATTATTCGCGTCGTGTTCATTTGAATACCAACATTTTTTAACCCGAAATCGACGCCTATTTAATGAATATGCCTTAAAACTATCCCAGACGGTAATACGAATTTCAGAAATCATTAATATAGAGTTTGCGCCACACTAATCATAAATGAATTAAAAGTAATAAAAACACTTGTGTGTAGTTATTTTATTAAGCCAAAAAATATGATAATAGATTACAGGGGGTGATGAACGTATTTTGAGGTGTATTAACCAAAGTCAATATACATAGATACATTGCACTATTTTTTTCCATAATTTGTTAGCATCAGCACTGCGCATGTCCTTATCAGGTTAAAGTGCACGGATGGATAACACGATTTTTGTTTAAAACAATCACAAAGGCAGCAAAAGAGGATTTTCGAGGAGTTTCCTGATTTTGATAAACTCTCGCTTTTCCGACGTTTCGAATTACTAGACGTGCACCACTGCGTGTTAGGTGCTTTTCATACGTCGCACCATCGAAGAATTTAATTCAGAAGAATTTAACTAAATGAATTAAGCGCGACGGTAGTGCGTCGTATGAAATAAATTAAATGCGTCTGATAATTAAACGTCTATCGTTCGTGTCGGTTTCAGACGACGTCGTACGGCCACACTAAATTAAATGCACAAATAATATAATCATATTATGTATTTTTAAACGATAACCATAACGACAAGAACGTACTTTCGTGTGTATCTCGTCGAATGATTGTAACAAAAATAATAGCGTAGGACAAACTTGTAAAATAAACTTTTTTCTCGATATGGCCAAAATAATTATCACCCAACGAATTTTGCGTCTCTCGCCTTTCCCACTTGATTTTATTCCATGAGGCTAGAACCGCATTTCGGTAATTTCGGGACCTTGAAGCCATTTTGATTTTTCAAGGTGTTTATCACGACCAAAATTGACCAATGTTTCGCCCCACTTACACGCACATTCCCTATTTAATTTGTCTTATGAAATGGACATCAGTTTAAGTCGAATAATCAAAAAAGTTAAACTTTATTAAATTCGATTGAAGTAAATACGACGTATGAAACAGGCCTTAAGGTGTTAACAGAAGTCTAGGACCCATTTCCGTAATGTTATCGGCATGTCACCCCACCAGAAGCCAAAACAGCCGCAATTTATGTATAAAGAAAAACCAGCGAATACACCGAACAAGTTCCGATTTTGTCATTCATTATTCCAGTTTGCGTTTGAATTCCTGTCGCAGGCGTTCAGTAATCGCATGAATCGGCGATTTTCATTCATTGCTGTATAAAATGCATTTTAGTTAAAAACAAAACGTCACACTTTTCAATAAACCTTTTTATATTTATATTGTGTATGGCTCTTTTAAAAACGTTTTGCTGGGCTTTGATATTTATATTTAAAATGCATTTCTGCCAGAAAAGAATACAATGGATCGCCGATGAAATGCGACTAGTGTTAAGGGGCGGATTATTAGAAAAGTGATGGGGAGAGGGGTGCAGATTAAAAAAAATTCGTGCAAGGCAGTGTTTGTGAAAAAAAATTCGAGCACAAAGAAAACTGCAAGTTTGATTTTAATTTGTTGTTTTTTGACAATGTGTTTGAAAGCAAACAGCCGCCATATTCGTGAATGGAGACTGGTATTACTACGATGGGCTTTGGGAGAAAAATGTTAAAGACCACAGCCTTTAAAAATGTCTCAACAAAGCTTCAAATCCGGATACTTTCGCACAGTGTTTACATCCTTGAGCACCTTTTAAAAAGGTATTAAAATGTGCGTACCAAAAGAGCGCACACGTGTATTCTGTTTTTTCATGCATGGCACGCTGGTATAGTGTTGACGTGTTAAAGCAGTTTATTTGAGAAAAAAAAATCCTGCATAAGCATTTATGAAAGAAAACATGCAGGCTGAAAATACTCCCTCCGCCATCAGTTTTCTAATGGCCGTTCCCTAACCAGTCTTATGGTCCCTAGCCATACCTCCAACGCGGTTGTGAAATGAAGGTCTAGATGGTGAGGAACACCCAAAACAGTTAACATTGAATTTCTTAGCAATTGAACTGTAACAGTGAGAAATCTCACATAACAGGAAAATTTTACCAATTCTCGAATACGTAGAACCAGGGGGGTAATTTTTGGGCAAAAAGTAAAACACCTATGTCAGTACTGTAACTTATTCATGGATCGCGCAATTACATAATGTTTGCAAGCGCAATGGAAACATTAACTCTGTTAAAATATCAAAGAAAATAACGATATGGTGTAAGCGTTCGTTGGCCTGCACAGAGGCACATGCACGCAAAGGGCACCCAAGATTAAATAAGTGATGTAACAATAAGCGGTCTGTAAACATATTCTGACGAGCTTTTTATGGTTTCGCATTTCTTATGACTGAGTTTCGTGATTTTAAGATCTTTTGATGGTAGTTTTTTAAAACATTAGATTTTCATAAGTCTTCTATGATAATCAAGACTATAAAACCCTAGTAAATATGGACATTTAACATCCCATCTACACCCTCTGACTAATGTGTTAGTGCATATTGCTCTAGCTCTAAAATTTATATAAAAATACAATTTAAGTTTAAGTTATAAAATTCTTCGGAAATTCTGTTTCTTAGGCCTTAAAGGTTTATTTTAAAGATTAATGGTGTTATTTAGTGGAGACACGTGGGGGCATGTGCTCGGAGACCATGCACAAAATAACTTAAATAGCGTCAATTGATTAAGCCTTTTGCTAGCCGTTAATTAATACAAAAGTATTATTCATTCATTAGTGACCAGTGTTGGTTTAATTACTGTAATTTCATTAATGACATACGAATTTTAGAAAAAGAAAAAATCTACGAAAGTTTGCCGTGACCAGGATTCGAACCTGGGTTATTGCGGCCACAACGCAATGTACTAACCACTATACGATCACGGCAGTTGGTCAATAACCTGCTAAAATTTACTATATCAGCTTTTGTTTTGTTTTTAAAAAGGTCGCGTGCAATGAAAATGATGAAAATAGTTTATAATCAAGAATGGCGTGGGGTTTTTTCACTAGCAGCTCAATCCTGAAAGTTTACACATGACGCCATGTTGAAGATGATCTCGCGGAGCATTGGATACTAGGAAAATCCAGAAACATTCCTTGAGAATTTAGACAAAACATATGGACAAAATAAATCTTTCAACTATTTATTTATGGTCTATCTTTGTTAAGAAACATCTAGCGATTTGTATGATTGTTTTTGTGACCTATTTTGAACGACAGTCTGTCGACATAGTCTACTTGAGCCACAGAAAAATTCTCATGTTTAGATACTTGGCGTGAGATTGCGTCTCGCGTGAGATCTCCAACAAAATTGTGAGAATGCTTTCCGTTGTAACGCGAATTTCGTGACCATGATCGATCAACGTGAATAAATCAGTGTGATAAAAGATTGGCACATATATACGTTTGTTTGTGTTCTTATAACGATTTGTGATAATATAAATGACAATATAGAGAATTTTTTGTAGACGTGTTTTCTGTTATACTATGTAGATGTGTATTTATGGAGAAAATGTCTAACGCGAAGCTTCAAAAGCTTGAGTTTCTTAAAAGAGTTCTTGCTGTTTATGTTATTACTAACGTTTCTTAGTTTCTTAAACAATATTAAAAGAAGTCTGTACCAATCAAATACATACGAATGTATTCAGTTTATTTCGCAAACATAGTATTTTAGTATTATAAAATATACACAGCGTATTCATCCTTCGGTATTCAGCGTCGTGTTCGTTACTACAATCGATCGTTCGTGTAAGATCCCAAAATGCTACAACGTCGTCCTTTTGTGATCACGTTTTAGCATGGGTCACAAATTTAAAATAATGCCTTTCACTGATTTAGTATCCGCGATATCGCCACGTATTTCGCAATGTTCACATATTTCGCTTGACAACGTTTGCGAGTTGGCGTCCCTTCTAAGTACCCCATCAACAATATACACTTATTTGTTGTTGAGATGCTTACAAGAAAGATAAACGGAGTCCATGTTTATTTTTCGCTACGTTCTAAAGCTTGGGTCTAACTATCGAACTTTGTTCGACGAAGCATCTCAACCTTGTTTGATAGCGACACTGCCAAACGGGTAAACGTTGGGATTGCAAAATGTTGTTCATCGAACAAAAATGTTTTTGATCACGAACAAATTCTATCGAACAATACTTCCAACAAAAAATGTTCGATAAACACGATCAAACAGAGAATGTCTAACCATAGATAGTCTAACAGTGGAAATATGTTCGTTGGAGCAAAGTTCGAATGTTTCATTAAGCAAAGTTCGATAGTTAGACCCGAGCTTAACATGTAGTTAGGCCATGGTTAGGCTTACAACTACAACTATACGTATAAAAACCAGAAACTTGACAAGGTTAATATGACATTCTCTTTACAAGAATTTAATTACATTAATTAAATAATTCAAGTTTTGTTCCAAACTGTTTACTTTAGAAGCAGTTTTACACACTTCAACCAAAATTGTGACAACCTGGGTAAAACAAAGTTGTTTATAACACATGTTTATTAATCTATGATTCTTTTGACTGGCTGAGAAGCGTGCGCCATAACTCTATGGTGCACGCTAAAAAACACGGTGATTTTTTGAAATCATAAGAAATCTTTTGTGTATTGCTGTCTAAATTTATATTGTTATAAAACAAATAGATCATGATTTGGCGTGGAAAAGTTAAAAGCTTAAGTTGGTCTCTCTGCTATCGCCTTTCCCAACTGTCTCGCGTTTTCCATAACTCAATGGTGCACGCAAATCATGATCCATTTCTTAAATAAGAGGTTTTTTTAAAACGTTTTATATGTTCCTTCATTTAAGACAATTAAAAATATGTTGCTAGTCATTAAGCAACGAGAATATTGAAATAGTGAAGTACGGTAAATAAATATCTTTGTGACAGTTTTACTTTGAGTATATACAGTATTAGCAAACTTTGCGTGTTGTACTTTTAGGAGATGTTCATCATTTTATTCATCAAAATCCCTTTTAGCATACTTAGTGAATTACGACGAGTACAAGATATTTAAGTTAAGACAAAGAAAAAAAATAGTTTTACCATTTAAAAAAGGTAAAACTTGGAGCACCTAAACCCACAAAGTATAAGGAACGACATGGGTCATGCTCATTTTGGTCTGATTATTTCATTTGACTCATGGAATACAGCACAACATTTGATACCACAAGTCCTAAGATGAGATGTACAGATATAGCTACTAAGTACACAAAATGTTAACTCTATAGCCCCTCTAATATGTGATGAAAATACGAAAAATTACAAAAATTTAACTACGTAATGATCATTGTTTTGACCAATTGATTTTAATCCATTTTGTTACACTTTCTCTCAGTATTGATATAACTTGTCCAGGTTGGTCACTTGAGACAACAGCGCTACCAGACACAATCATGTTTGCCCCAGCCTAAAACAAACAAACAAACCGTCAGCTACAACGATAGCTCCATTAGCCGCAGGACTCTTTTCTCTACAGGCCTGCAAGATTTCCATGAGTTGAACGACATATTTCCCATAATTATATCACAAAATATTCATAGATGATTTTTGTCGTAAAACAAGTGGAAAAACAAAGTATTTCATTTATATTTTGCATCGAAAGAAAAGAAAATATAACAATTGTTCAACAACCAGCTTTTATTTGTACGGAACCAAATGACGAGAAAGGGTATGTGATGTTTGTGACCTCAATGCGACGTCTTTTTTGACTTAAAACCAAACGTGTTTTGCACGAATTTACATTGGCACACTGGCTATGACTTCCAGTGGCAAAAATATCAAGGTTGAGAATGAGACGTTTTACTTGAAAATTTTGTTAGTGGCGTCAAATTATTTTTGCCTTAGCATGATTAAAAAAAATGGACAACGGTTATTGTATTTGGTTTGTAAGGTCGATGTTGAATGAAATAAGGATTGTATATGTGGTTTCTCATTCAGAACACTATTCCATGAACAAATCAAAGATTTGATAGATTCCAATATTCGATACTCTTTGATATTCTACTGTACATTCGATATCTTTTCATAAAATCTCAAAAAAAATCAGACAAAGAGTAATGACTAATGTTCTATTCACTGGACCACAGATGTATCATATGCACTGAGGTTATTTACTTTACAATTCTTACAATTTTGTTGTTTTAGGCATTTCTGTTGTAAACTTGGTAATAGAGGGATTTAGATGTTACGACGTAAATTTAAGACGACGTGGACGGCGTGATACAAAAATTGTTTACCTTCGCTGTTGTACAGGGACGTAGTTTTACAGAAGGTGATTTAGAAACCATAAGACGACGACGATATCAGCTTGAGATCAGCTGTGAAATTGTTATAACTATTAAAACAGTATTCGGGTGAGAAATTTTCGATGAGATCATAAGAAAAAGTAATGTTTCTTTATTCAATCATAGCAAATTAGGTAAAACTTGACTTTCTAAGAAAAACACTAATTTTAATGAACGTTCGAAGACGACGTGAAAACTCAGTTTTCATGTCCTAAAATCAATGAGGAAAACCGGAAGTCTTACGCAAGCTGACGACATGCAGTTTGCGGGAATTGACACTATCCACGCCGTCTTAGATCTCACGTGAAATCTAAATCTCTCCAATCTTAGGAATTTGTAAACTGGTTAATTTTGTTTAAACTACGCAAGGTTTAATTAATAAATTATACTTAATTTCATTATTAGACATTGCCTAGTGTGTTAATATCGTCTTGCTGGTATTGATAGTGTCGACTTTCGAAAAAAGATCATGCACGATATTGAGTACCGAACACTTGAAGTAACCAAGTTATGAAGAAGAAACAATTTGGAATCACAAGGACACATCATTGTTGTACAAAATAGTGTGTCAAATTTCAGTTCGCATACGTTTTGATGCCTCGTTACCTCTGCAGCTGTATCAATTGACCTTGGTCCAACACCACCATCGACTTCAATATCTAATGACTTGTAAAAATCTCGAAGATGCTTCACCTGAAAGTCAAAATATCGCACACCTCTCAGAAAATGTTAATTTGTAGTAAGCATAAAAAAAGACTAATTGTTGTTTGGATAATTGCCGAGTCGGGGCTGCTTGAGCAGAGGGAGGAGGCACTACGCGCGAGGGATTGTGGAAAGGGTGCAAGCTACTCGCTAAGCGCGGTTGAGCAAAGAGAAGGGCACTACGCGCGAGGGATTGTGGGAAGAGTGCAAGGCACAAGCCCTCGCGCGTAGTGCCCCTTCCCCTGCTCAACCGCGCTTAGCAAATAGCGCCTGGGTACAAGGCAGGAGTCGGGGCAATTACCAAACTTGACGTTGTCATTATAGCTTGAACACGTAATTGCAGTTGATCATAGCCCTTTTGAATTATTGTGAGGTAGTTACCACGAGCAAGTTTTCTCTCACAAATATCTTGCCAATTATATTTGTTCGTGTAAATGAAAAATAAGTTTTCTTTGTCAAATTTCCCTTGACAATTTAAACCAGTTTCATACTGGCACGTTTTCTTTGGCATTTGCCGATTTGGCAACTTTTAGTTGGTTGTGTAACCGGCGAAAAATGACAGGTTTTTCACTGACAATTTGCGTTGTTCAAAATCTAGCATGTGAGCTTTTAAACAAGTGTACTTGTCAAGAAAAACTTGCCATTTTTCGCCATTTACATGGCCAAATAAAACTTGCCAAATCGGCAAATGCCAAGGGAAACTTGCCCGTGTAAACTAGGCTTTACATGTTGTATCAGGGCGAATAAATCGATGAAAACATTTTATGATGAACACTGTTTATAAGTTTTCTAACGCATACAATCGCTTTGGCGTAATGTCGGTGAAAATTTTTACCAAAAACAAGGGAAGTCAAAGATTTCAACGCACACTAATAGTACCTTTAACACTAAGGGTAGTTAGAAGGCATTCAAGACACTAAAACAGCTTTTTCCAGGATTTTTATTCACAAAAAAATATTTCTTGAGGGGAAAATTCTGTATGTTTTAAATTTCTTAGGGAAGGCAGTAAGAAAAAGCAAACGACGAGCTATTTCGTAGCCATAACATTGTAAGTTAAAAATGCAACAACAGATATTTTTAGAATCATTTTAATGTGCATGAATAGACAATTAAAGGTTTTCCTATTATAAAGGTTAGCACTTTTTTATACACATTCATATTGTGGAGGTTTTAAGCCCAGCACACAATAACTCTATAATTTGTATAAGTTCTGTCGAGTTGTATGAGTTCTGGGCTTAGCGTACGCTACTTGCGCAAGTGTGCCCTGCCGTTGTCGGTAATTTTGGCACGTGAGCTATCAGCGTCGAGTATTTAACATGTTGGAAAGCGTTGTGCACGTGGAAACATTTCTGCACAGTGGGCATGTGAAGAGCTATCAGCTCCACTGATCTTATAATACACTGGATAGAGCTTCTGGCCAACCAACGAGCTCAAAAATGAAGCTCATTAAATATGCGTAAATGGCAAAACACGTTAAACTTCGAGATATCTGGCAATTGCTGCCCTTTTTCCAAAGGAAAACAACTTATTTAGTCTATTACAGTGAGAGGGTGATATCTTCGCCCTGTT
>JAOBAZ010069557.1:0-12062 GCA_026546875.1 Pteroeides caledonicum | reverse complement strand
CCGGTGCACCTGCTAACCCAAAGGGCATCCGACAATATTGAAATAAACCATAAGGAGTAATGAAAGCGGTTTTATCCTGATCCTCCGGAGCAACTTCCACTTGATGGTATCCCGAAACCTTGTCAATGGTAGTAAAATATGACGCTCCTGCTAGGCGATCCAGTGCTTCCGTAATGTTTGGTAATGGATAACTGGTCACTTGCGTTGCTTGGCTGAGTTTTGTGTAGTTTACACAGATTCTTAGATCACCCGAACTTTTGCGTACTATTACCAAAGGGCTCGCTCACTGCGAATGCGATTTTTCAATGACACCGTCCTCCATCATAGCAGTCAAGTCTTTCTTTACCTCCTCCTTATATGCTAGCGGAATTCTACGCAGGTGCTGCTTAACCGGTGCAGTGCCCGGTTTCAGATGAATGTGGTGCTGAACACCTAACTGGTAATTTCCTAAATCACGTTTGTTCTCTGAGAAGACGTCAGCATAGGAAACTAAAAGTTTCTCCAATTCTTCCCTGTCTTTACCCATAGCTGCGGAACTGAATAAATCTATACCCGTGGATTGCACTGATTTGGTACGATCCCCTACACTGAGACCCCCAGCCATCTGTGCATAATCATCCCGGAGAGGAAATGATTCAGAAACTTCTACTTCTGTAACTATGCCAACCTTTACGTTTTTCACTAGATCCACGCAGAGCAATAATTACGAGAAATCATATACTATGTGGAGAGATTGTAGTTTAAAATGAAAGCAATCATACATGGCAATTCAAGCAATTTATTATTATACTTGACAATACAAGAAATTTATTATTCTTGTTTATTACTGTTGTAATTAGATAGCAACCCTCACACTACTTCTAATATAAATTTATCGTATATCATATTACTATATACATATATAACCTGTATCACACATTATATCACACATTTCCGTTTGTACTGAAGTTGACATTTTGAGGATGTCGAAGCATGTCTACATTAAAAAAGTTTGTCGTTTATTTCAAACGCGTTATTGCTCTTGTGCTTGCTAAAACTTTTAGATAAAGTATTGTTGTATTCAAAGAGAAACAATTATGAGTTTGCATACGGAACACAATGATGCACTGCCATTTCGAGAGTGAAACTGGGTAAAATAAACACAGGCTGGAGAGTGGTGGGCGTGGACACAAAAATATGTCCGGAAGCCAAAAATGCAGCGTTAATATTTGCCACCCAGTGGCAAGCTACAAACTATTTATAAAACAATAAGTTCACCCAGTAGATTGCGCGGTCGGAAAAAGATGAACTGTTTTACAAGTAGAAAGTGTTTTACAGTAAGTGTTTTACAGTAATATGCTAGCGCAAGTGAAAAACAGCGGTTGGTATGACAGTGTAGTCTGTATAGTTCATTGCAAACAGTGCAGAGAATACAACATGGGACATGCAAGCAGCTCACGTGAGCATCAGCCACAAAGCGTGTTAATAATAGTTATAAAGTATTATGGGACTTTAACGTTCAATGCGGGTATGACATAAAGCACTCAAAAACCTGATTTAGCATTAGTCGACAACGCAATGGAGCGTACATTATTGACATGATGACATCACATAGCAGTATCTGGAGATAACAGGGTGCGGCAAAGGAAATAAAAAATATATTAAGAATGTGGATGTTACAACAAGTGGAAGTCGTTCCTGTAGTTATTGGTGCACTGGGAACGGTATTAGACTGGCGCAGTTTCTGGAAAGACTGGGGAATAACACCGGGTAAAATGCTACCAAATTTTTTGGCCGGTATAGAGATATTCTTGGCGACTCGGATGGGTGTAAAGGTTAACTAATTATCAATTAGATTATGAACCCGAGATTTTTATATAACAATTAGATTATGAGCTCGAGACTTCTATATAAATTTATTTTTTTAATTTCTATATAAATTTATTTCTTTTTAATTGTTTTAGTATAAATTTTCAGGTGAAAATTACAAGCATTAACCAGTGAACTGTACGTTCAATCGACTTTACATTCTTGTTTACACCAAGGATTACATGGCGAAACTTGATTTTTCGCAAACGAGAAAGTCATGTTTTCGTAGAATAAAAACACCTTACAGGTCAAAATCTTTATTTTAAAGCTCCTTAATGGGGTACTCTTCATGAGTTTTGTTTTGGTTTGTGCTTCAGTGCTCGCTATCTTGCTTAAATTTCCCGTTTTCTTCGTTCATGCCAGGTACGCTGTAACAACGCCCCCATCTTTAAAGTGTTATAGTCACTGGGCAACCAGTGACTATTTCCTCAGAGTCGGCCAGCGTTAACCAATCAGATTGTGAGAAATGTTATAGTCACCTGAAAATTTATACTAAAAGCTGATAGTTGATGTGCGCCACCTGTGCGCACAGGGATGCGTGGAGATGAAATGGAATGGCCAGTTCATTAAGCCCTGAAACGCCGTGCAGTAAACAAAACCTGATCGCAGGCGCGCTAATTCATCGATCGAAAGCGGAAAACGCAGAGTTCACGAATTCGACACAAATTCAGTAAATTGATACATTGTATTGCTGGAACACGAGGACTACATGCAAGTACAATAATGAATTAGACGTTTGTATCTGGGTGAGTTTACAAATTACATTTTAAAGCCAATCTGCATGTTAAAGATAGTGATATAATTATTACTATATAATAAAATAAATGCAGTTTATATGCTGTAAACTGTCTAAGTCTATTGGCACAGTGACTGTCACTATACTGATACTGTATGTCAACTTTATTGTAACAATTAAAGTGAAACTAGAATTGACATACCTTCATTGCTTCAAAAACTCAAAATCATTTCACGCATATTACTGTATCTCAGTAGATTCCCGTGGTTTTAGTTTTTCAAAATAACAGTTTGTGATCTTAATACATGTATTTTAATTTACCTATACATTTCAAACATGATTTCACAGCTAACCGACTACTATATAATATTGACTGTATTTGTAGTTAACGAGGCGACATCAAGAGTAGTTTTAGCTTTTATAATGGAGATCAAGAGGTTATTCTGCATGATCTTTCAGCTAATTCTATAACCAGATCATAATTCACTGAATACCGATAGTGATAATAATAAAAGTAGTTGTTTTACAGCAGTTTTCTCTGCTTATGGGTGTAGTACTTGACAGCACATTTCTTTGCAAGCTTGTTTACAAGTTCCTTCCTACTTTCTCAGTCATTGGTCTTTTGTCTTTCGATCCCACAGCTTTATCTCCCTTGCCTTTTTACAGTAACCAGACATGAATTGTACAGGCCCAACAAATGTACTGTAAGTCAGCAGGCAAAATTTTAGATTGATATATGCTGCACATACACAATGGTCCACATACTTTACTTAAGCAGCATACAGAGATTTATTTCCATATACTGATCTAGCACTGAATAGTTGTCAGGTCTATAATGCATTGATTCCAGCCTAAGCATATATGGTCTACTTCACATGACATCACAGGTGTACATCTGCTTATATAATCACACTTTAACAACACATGCTATTACTTATCGAAACCAAATTAAAGTATTTCATTATTGTGTTGCTAATTATAAGTTAGTTCCAGTGAATTTAATAGCAGCCCACTGACTAATAAGTAATTGTTCGAACTGATTAAATAACTCATATTACTGATTTTATGAGTAAACACCAATATTGTGTGAGAGTAAATAATGACTTATACATTACTACTGTTAAAGACAGTGTTGTTAAAGGGATCCTCCACTCTAAAAACAAATATCAACTAAATACATCTAAATGGCGTGAAATAAACATTTATGTCCATTGAATTTCTCTTAACTGTATCTTTCATTTGTAATTTACTTTCAAAGTTGAGCCTTGGGGGCCACCATCTTGATTTTTGATGACGTAACTTGGTTGCTTGACATATTCCTCTGTTGTTTTTGTCCATTAATTGAATCATTTTCATCATTTCAAGATTCACTGAGTAAATACTTTACTAAACTGTATAAGAAACAAATTGGCGATTATCAACTAGTCAAGCAACCAAGTTACGTCATCAAAAATCAAGATGGCGGCCCCCATGGGTTTAGAGGCTCAACTCTGAAAGTAAATTACAAATGAAAGATACAGTTAAGAGAATTTTAATGCGCAAAGATGTTTATTTCACACCACTTAGATGTATTTAGTTGTTATTCGTTTTTAGAGTGGAGGATCCCTTTAAATTTTAAAACATTACTCTTTAGTACTGATTTTCATATACAGTATGTGCCATGTGTCATTTGTTTTAATGTCTGTAGCTCAGTAAAATTTGAGGAGGATGAGACAGAATATTGGTTAGTTCTCTGAAGAGATGGCTCAAGCAAGGTTTGGCTATAGTAAACTTGTGTTAAGTTTGAATTTCATAGAAGTTAATATATTGTATTACTGGTATTCATCTATTGCTGGGTGCAACTGTTCAAGTGATTCATGTAGTATAGAAAATATTTTTGAAAGCATTGTTATAATGCTTTAGGCAACTGAAGTGTGTGGTTGGGATTTGAGGTTGAGCTTTTGTTTTAATTCATGCAAGCAGGAGGTATATTATATGTTATGCTTATAATGAATCTCCTTTGGAAAGAATCCAAGCCAGGTTTTTTATTTTTGGGACTCACCAAACGTTTTTTAGGGCTACTGTACATTGAACAGTACCACTAATCTTGAAGGCTTACATTTGGCAACTTACCTATTTCTCGGGTTACTATAAGTTTGCAAAGCCTAATTTAAGTGACCTGTTGACTTGATTGCAGGGATGTAGTCTTTGGGGGGAATAATCTCTCACTTGGCATCTCTGAAACCCATTGTTAAATTTATTAAATTATTTTTTATGCTATTTTCAAATCTATAAAGCCCCCTTAGAGACACGGACTTTAAAACAGTGTGAATAAGAGTTTTTTAGGGAGAAAATATTTTATTTCTTAAATACCATACTGAAATACTTTGCTTGTCTATTATTTTTATAGACCTGGCCCACCGCCAGTTCCCCCTCGAATTGACTTGGGTGAAACTGAGGAGATTTGTCCTAATATAAAGTACAGTACATTATTTTGAAATACATCATATTACAATACATTTTAAGAAATATGAATTGTTATTTCTTGATTACTGGTATATATCTGACCTTTTATTTAATAATAATGCAAATAAAATTTGATATCAATACAGGTAATGTATTAACAGAGTATGGAAAAAATATTTTTTCTTGCAGTGGTTACATACTGTACTTAGCCAAATAACAGTTAAGAATAAATGTTTTGTGGTCCAGCCTTGAGAGTCCAGATAGACCACCTTGTACTTGTATGCATACGCATTGCACATATACATGTGCAGTCAAGTAGATTCCCATGTACATGTACATGCACATGTACATGTACAATTACATATACATATACATGTGTATTTACAAGTAGATGTACAGCACATGTTCAGGTACCATACATGTACATGTACATGTACAGTACATGTACATGTTTATGCACATGTACACATACAGTACAAACACATGTACATGGACACATACTTGTACGGTACATACATATCTGTATGTACAGTATATGCACAGGCACTTGTATGTAAATACAGGGCTTAATTGACAGTTAACTCTTCAAAATACCGTAATTGAAAAAAATGTGTACTGCTGCACATTATATTTGCCTACATTTTGCAAAAAATTCATAAACATTAGACTGCCTACCGGTGCATATACTGCACTTCTATTTGTTTTTCTCATCCCCTTTCAGAAATTATATTAACTGGTTAAATTCTTGAATTCAGTTCAATTCAGCTTTTAGTAATGCATATGTCATATACTGGTAATGCTTTTTGTTAACATTACATGATATTGAAAGTACTGAAAGTCTTGGCACCAATATATGTACCTGTTGTCGACAGAACATGTGAACTCCAAATTATCTACATGTACACAATTTTTGAAATGAAATTGAAAGGTCAGTATGAGTTAGTAACAATTTTTTTTTCAGCAATGGTTTACAGTCAGTTGGCTTAGGCACAAGCACACTGGAACCTAGTACTAATGTATCTGTTGATACAGTCAAAAGTGATAAACCTGTTATGGCTGTCAAACCAACACGGACTGCCCCATTAAAGCCACCTGTTGTTGCAAAACCTAAGCAACCCCCTGATGTTAAAGGAAACAAACCAAAACCAAAAGAGACAAAGTAAGTTAAAAACTAAGGATTGTGCAGTTGTGTCATATAAAAATTATAAACTTTAACTAATCTATTGATAATCTATGAACTTTCACTTTTGTTAATGAGTGCTAACAGTCAAAAGCATTGCCGGAATGGGCACAAGTTTATAATATTGATTCACAGATTAAATGTGTGAAAGTGACGCTAGTAAAAAGTGCAAAGTTCCTTAGGGTTAGTTGGTAAAAGCAAAATCAATGATAGTAATTGACTACAATGTTATCTACATGTACTGTAGTTAGCAACAATGAGACAATTATGTCTTATCAAAAGGGAGAGGGGATGGCTAGCTGAAAAAAATATTACATACTTAACTAAACTGTAACATGCCATATTATTAAGGAAAACAGTGTACTAGCTACCCTCACATTTTGGTTTTTAAGAAGACTTCACAACCAAATTAGTTTTAATGTTACTTGCGCGATGTACCAAAACAAGCAGATATATTTTCTAGTTTACTTATATGTATTTGTCGGTTTTAAATAAAGAATGTGTGATACAAGTTGTTAAACTGAAGTGAAAATGTCATACGTTAACAAACCTTTGAGTCTGATACATCTAGAGTAGAAGACAAGCCACAGGCTCAAGGCAAAAGTGAAGACCAGCGCTATTTTTCAGGAATTTTTTTTCTGTTATGCTCCACATTTCTTTATGTTGAAGTTGAATATTTTCTTGAAACAGGTTTTTACAATGCCGTAAAACATTTTATGTTTTGGAATCACCTATAGCCACGGAATTTTCTTTTTTTTATTAATTATGACGTTTTTATATTGTTGTCGTCTTGTTAGCTGTTTAGCTTGTAGCCAATCAGCGCATGGCGTCACATGGCGTGGTCCGATGTTCGGATTCACTTCCGATAATCCACGGGAGCCGTCAATCTTTATCCCGTGCTTGGCCATTTACCCCATGATTTACCCCGAACTCCGCTTAATACTAAGCTATATTTTTTCTGGCAAAAGGTCTTATTTTCTTATTTTCGTTATTTTTCTCATTGTCTTAGTGCTTTTGTGGCATTCATGCTTGTGTAACTATTAACGGACTCTATACAACAATCTTCATGGCCGGATCCAGCACAAGTGCACCTAATTTTAATATCACTGCTTGGCCAATCAAAATTTTACTTCAACTAACCTGTTTTGTTATGCAAACTAGGTGCACTAGTGCTGGATCCGACCATGATCTTACTAAAACAAGCAATTTGATTGGATATATTGGAGCCGTGTGTTATATTAAAGTATCAAGATGCATAGATGATGTCATCAAGGTTTTGCATATTGTTTTTCGTATTTTTTGATGTCTAAAACAAATAGATTGGATGTTCTTGTGCGTGTGTACTGTAATAGATCACAGATGATGTCATAGTGTGTAAAGAACAAAAAGTTACGGAACGAGACGAAGTCGAGTGCCGTACTTTTTAGTTCTTTACACACCATGACATCATCTGTGATCTGTTGCAGTACACACGCACGGCAAAATCCAATCTATTTGTTAAATAATTAAAGCATAAAGCTTCGAACATTTGCAATAGACCACTAGCTGATTTATACTAATTTGCAATAGCTCTTGTCAATAGCTACAGTTTAGTATGTTTTAGCACACTGAGATATTGTTCGGCAGTATATTGTACGGGTACCCTAGGTATTTTTTTATTAGTTAAGTGGTTAAGGTGGCTCCCTGTAGTTCCAGATACTGTAGTTATTGACTGCAGGTTTGATAACACCAGAACTGCAGAAGTGAATATTTAAAAGGTTTTGCTAATTACTAAGCCTTCCAAGAATAAGCAACTATTGATTATTAGTAGCAATTTGATTGGTTACACTACTACTCGCTTATCTGGTTGTCGTTAGTATACATTCAGTCGTCGTCTATTACAAATCCTGCGTTCTGATTGGCTACTCAACCGTTGTCTATTCGGTGATGGACAACGGTTGGGGAAATGCCAATAAACCAAAGCCAATTGCAGTCAAAAAACAACATTTTCATTAGTTTACATAAGAAAAACTGTATTTTTTTCTAGCCTGGAACTAAATGTATACTAAAACAATTAGACAACTCGTCCTTGTTGTCTATGAGCGATAGACTATCTGCTTATAGACAACCCGGACTCGTTGTCTAATTGTTAAATAGAAATTAGACAAACGCGCGTTTTTAGCACGTTTTCTTTTAAACTAGGAATAAATTATTAAACATCTTATATGAAATATTTCCGTATATTCTGCCATTTCTGGCTTTGTCTTTTTACTAAAACAGTAATTAGGTTATTCGCTCTCGATTTCTATAACTGATAATTGATTCGCACTTCTCGCTTATTAAGTAAAAAAAATTAATGTGCGAAAGCATGGTTTAGCGCACTTAAAAATAAATTTGGTTCATAAGAGTTGTTTTCTTAATGATGAAAAACCGAACTCATTCGCGAAATAAACGCGATTAAACTGAAATTGGCAGCCGTGTTGAAACGTCATTGTTGCCATAACAACAGTTCTTATGTTAAATTAATAATTTCTTATCTTTAGCACGGTTAATAATTAAGCAAAAAGTAATTTTAGTTTTCTCTACTAAAATTTTTGTGCTGAATTCGGCATATCAAACCTGCTGAAAACAATCTTGTATAGGTTGCATGAGAATTTCATAAAGAGTATTTCTATAATAATAATTAAATTAAATTAAATTTTCCTTATTATGCTTTTTATTTGCTTTTAGCGCACTGCTCACAAAAATATTTTGTTAATATAACGTCGCCCATACTAATTAGGTACTAAGGTACCCTGTACCTGTGAAGTTGAGAGAAACTCAGTCAATGAAAGCTAAAAAACACAACTTTGCTTAACGCACCGAAGTATGCTGAGAAACACGGCATTTTTAAGAATTAATCTTGATAACAACTCAGTATTTATTTTATATGTAAACAAAAACGAAATATAGCAACAAAGATAAGCCTAAATAACGCATAACATACGTCTAAAATACTTTTACTTCCGGTTGGACTGCACTCCGCATTAAGGGGTCGCGGCATTTTGCGCCTTCTTTATCTTTATCCAATTTCTATTCTGAAAAAAATTTAATAATACCAATATTAATTTTCTATAATAACTATTTATTAACCTAATACGTGGTTGGTACGGTAAAATATTTTGCGTGAGACTTTTTAAGTACAGACCGAGCCGAAGGGCGAGGTCTGTACTATCAAAACATCAAAAGAAAAACATTTTACCGTACGGACAGAGCTTGTGAGGTTAATAGGGAGTTTATTATATGTCTCCACTAGATTGTGGAATAATTTTGTTAAAACATACATTGTTTTTATCCGTACGCCAGGTCCATACGGGAAAGTACGGACCTACACGTTAGCCAATCAACGTTCAATTACGCCAGTTCGGACTCGCACGACATGGAATAAATGTGTTGATTATTAAATTCGTTGTTCATTGTTCGTCATTTTTGACCCTAACTAACCATCCGGATAAATTATCTCAAACTCATCCCAGACAAAAAACAGACCCTAATCCAAACATTCATGATTTCTACCCCAAATATCCCTAACAAATGACGGTCCTCTAACCACGGCGAAAAAATATGGTTGAGTCGAAAGAAATATTGTCTCCAAAAGAACAAAAGAAACACTGTCTAACATTTTAATGTTCGGGTGAGTGGAAGCATTTTCTTTCCTATGTCGTTGTAAATTGGGATCCCACTACAGTATCATTGCAAAAATCGTGATAGCCATTTTGTACATGGTACGGTAGCCCGTCGGTAGCACAACACTGATATCCAACTAACAAATACCCTCAACATCTCAAGAGATGTGGTGGAAACGTTTATACATGCTTGACTTTGTAGAGTATGTTATAAATATACATAATTATATAGATATGAATGTTTTGTCAGCTTTTCAATTTTTGTAAAATTTACTGTTTATTTAAATTTGAAAAATCGCTGGGAAACTCATTGAACTATTTTAGTCATATACTCCATCTATCTAGTATTTGACTATCTGGTCTATCAGTATCTCACTTTTTTAGAGGCCGTCCTGAAATTTCCATCATCTCTGCTTGTCCAATGGATCAGTCTAATTTTATTAATAAATCAGTTGACCAAAGGGGAGTAGGAAGTGCACAAGCAATAATAAACAACTCATCCGATAAACCATTTACTTTGCCCAGAACTGATGTAACTACTGTGGAAAAAAAAAGTCATAGTGCAACACAACCCAGTGCTCCGGTGAAACCATTGCCCTATAATCCTAAATTCGGAGAAAAAGGAACAAAATCTGGAAAAACAGTGAGTACTAAAAAAGATTTATCGGTTTTCTATGTCGATACATGTAGTGAAGAAAAGTTTCAAAAAGATGTACCAGAACAAGTCAGTTATTCTAAAAAAGACGAGAAGCTAAATGTTAAATTAAAAACAACAGGTCGCAAACACAAGTCAGAACAGCAAAAGAAACTGGAGGAAGCTAACACTTCTGGTAACCGTACACAAACTGAAACAATAGTACCAAAATCTAAACCTAAACCTACAATTATAACATCCAAGAAACCAAAAGTGGCATCAGTTGGTAAAGAATCTAAAGACTCTGACACAGTTGAACCTCTCGCAGACGAAGTACCACCTGGTAGACCTAATGTTCCTCCGAGCACTGAGATAAACATATCCATTGAAACGACACAGCCACTAAGACCTAAGGCTCCTCCAAATAGTGTTCAAGAACAACCTGTTCTTCCCGGTGTTGTCACAAAGAAAAATGAACGGGTAAAATCAGCGCAAAAAAGGCCAAAATCTAAACCTCCTAGACCTCCAATGTCAAAAGATACTGGAAAAACCAGACCCAGTAGACCAGCCCCTGTTCAGCCTAATGTTGCAAGGTACCATTTTATATATTTTTTGTACCAGTTGCATTTTGTTTTTATATTATATCTAGCCCAAATAATTCAGTATTTTAAAGACTGAAATAAGAAATATTTACTGATTTTGTCGGTATAAGTATTGAAAAAGTTGTTGTAAAGTGCTTAGTGAGGTTAAGTAAGTGAAGCTATTATCATTGTCACATTTAACAATGATTAAATGAGGTTGATATAATGATACGAAGAATTATGGCCGAATTAGTTAACCTGAGCCTCAGTTAACCTGCCTTCAGATTAATACGTCTAACAATTTAATACGTCAAACTTAAGACAATTACGCTATAGAGTGGGGAATATATACATTCCCCTTTAGTAGTTTTTACCTCCGGTTACTTGTGGTGCCGCGATAATCAGAAATTGGGGATAATCAGGGTTTATATTTAGGGTTTACTTAGGGTTGGTTAGGGTTTGGATAGGGCTAGCGTTTGGAATTAATGTGGAAGAAACTCCTTATGTAGAGTTAACCTCTACCTGCTTGTGCAAGGCTTTGTGTGTAAATATAGCACAGTATCATGAATAAATTGTTGGATTGATTGATTAAAGATAATCATTACAGTAGGTTTGTTTCTTTATTTTTTGAAGCAAAAAAACCGCTCAACGGAACGTACAAAAGAAAGATCAAAAATCGGGGGCAAACTTGAACCTTGTTGAGGAAAAACCGCCCAAACAAAGTGGACCTGCTCGTGCTTCTGCTAAATTTGATTATAATGGTGAAACACCGGACGATTTGCCGTTCAAGGTAAAGCCTGCTTCCTTGGCCGCTGCACTGAGTTTTAGCAGTGTCATTGTGCTCGACCGGAGAGGTCGTTGATCTGTAATAACGGTCAGTGGTGACCGTCTGCTTTTCATGCAACAGTCAGAACACTCTTACAAAATTCTACATATAATTTACATCCAATTTAGAGGTGATCATATCATTTCACACGTGTATTTTAAATATTTA
>JAOBAZ010069446.1:0-12063 GCA_026546875.1 Pteroeides caledonicum | reverse complement strand
CTTATGCTCAAATGTCCTGCGACCTGCTGCATGGTTACATTGCAGACAGTCTAAAGTGCTAAATTACTGATCTTATTCCCAATTAGTATAGTTATTATAGTAAAAAATTATAAAATAATTGTGAAAACGTGTTCTCTTTACTGACACTGTAAACCTCTGAGGGGGGTGCTGGTAAATTTTGGGGGTACGCACCCCCCTGCACCCCCAGAACATCCGCCCCTGATGAAGGATAACCTCACATTTGCAGTACACTGGTAATTTTTTCAAATACATAGTATGGAAATAGTATGGATAATGTTCCACAGTGTGGATATTATGTGGATTTTGATTTTCCATAATATGGATTTTGTTCTGAAATCCATACTATAGAAAATCAAAAATCCATATAATATACATGCTATGGAACATTATCCATGCTATTTCCATACTATATATGTATTTGAAAAAAAATCCCGCGAGTAGGGAGTCGTGTTTGTTTTTCAATTTCAAATTCTTGCTTCCTACTGGGTTCCGAACTTCATTCTCATGTTCAAAAGTTGGTCGCGAGGTTCTTTGTAAGGTTCAGAAGTTCGTAATGGGATTCACAAACTGGTTTGTAAACAGTCTCTTTTATTGGCTACTAAAGCAGGGGTAGCCAATCAAATGCCAGTTTACAAACCGGTTTCTGAATCTTATCACGGGCGTTTGAACTTCCTTACGAACGTCTCCAAGAATTTGCGAACTTGCGAACGAAGTTCGGAACTTAGGAACGACGTTCGGAACATTTGGTGAAAAGTGATCTTAAATGGAAACAAAATGTCTGCCAGCGGGCGGAGTTTGTCAAAATGTCTCGTGTTTTTCAGTATGGATGGGACATTTTAATAATTGTGTCAGTTGTCCATGTTTAGTTTGCCGGGAAAATCAGTTATTTTAAAATTGTACTGAGGGTAAATGTTGGGCAGTTATGCAACGGTTTCGATAGAAAATCGACATTTCTTGCCACTGAAACTATGACACGACTGACGACACTTAATTAAAGTGAATTGAAATGCGTGTGAGGAACGTTTCCTGTAACGTAAATTTATTTCAACTTTGTACTAAGATTTAAAATGATGCGAAAAGAACGTTGTGAGTTGTTTTTATGTCCTCATTGTTTTCCAAACGTAATTGACACCCATGGCAACACACCTAGCAACAACACCTCTGTAACATCACACCGAGAACGAGGTTTGGCGTTTATGCGAAAACAACCCCGTTTTGCTCTTTTCAACGTATTTTTTTGCATAGTGCTTTCGTATGTAGTCGATGTGTTGCAGTGTATTGTGGTGAAACTGAGAAGCAGCTGGAATTAAAGGACATATCATCTCTTACGCTCTCGCTCTGACGTCATACATTAAGTTATTTTACCCTTTATTCACGCCAAAATTGCCAGGCTAAATCAGTTAATATTTGGTATGGCTTATACGTACACAACATCTTTTTCAACGATATGTCAACTGAGGTTCAGAGTTTCAATGTAAAAATGCACTTCAGAAGCACTTTTACTTAGGCGTGATTAAGATTACTTGGCGCGAGAAATTTACTTCGTGATTAAGATTACTTGACGCGAGAAATTTACTTCGTGATTAAGATTACTTGACGCGAGAAATTTACGTCAGACAAAGTTAAAGTTTCGTTGGGTATGAATACATTTGAGTCAGACAAACAGAAATCCTCAATTCTGCTCCGGTCGGATAGAATGTCCGGTGCTTTTGCGTCGAACAATTTAAGGAATGAGTCGGACTATTTCCGAGACCGAACGTTATTTAAAAGCCTGAAAAGTTGATAGGTACAGTATATCTGATAAGAATCTAAAATTTGCTTCAACAACATTTTATTATTTTTCAGGTTCTTTACCTCAACTAAAGTGTCGTGTGTCCAAACGAGATTCGTGGTTCTTAACGTGCACTGCTACAGGATATCCCCAACCTAATATATATTATCAGGTTATAAATGAGACGGGAGTATTGGGTGAAAAGGTTTTGGAAAACCGGACAGAAATTGTTGCAAACCGTATTTATCAATTCTACGCTTACAACCCGTTTGGGCCAGTCAATGGAAAACCTTATAAGCGTAAGCATGACTTCGTTTTTGTAAAACAACACACGTGCCACACCTGTGTTGGCTAGTCTGTAGTAGGTAGTAGTAGCTTAAGCATGTTGAACGGCAACGACGACGGCAAAAGTACATACCTTCAAGTTATGAACGAAAAAAGATTACCGTGTAATATCTGCTGTATAAGATAGTGAACTTGCTAGCCATATTTACATCTTCCATGCACTTGAGCAATTCATGTATGCAGCATGGGGTTATGATCAGGAGTGCGATTATGGTTACAGTCAGTGTTACTGTAACTTGTATGGTCAGGGTTTATTTTAAAGTCATGTATTCGAGTGACTTGTACTTTTATTTGGCCAATTGTGGGTACTTCTCCTTTTTCGTGTCCTGACAAAAAGCAGGAATACGTTTAAACACGGAGACATAACTTGCATGACAATCATGATGTGTATTATTTGCGTGTTTGGATGGCCTGATCCAAACACATGTTGTTTTAGTTCTAAAAGGCTAAGATTAGGCACCGTCGCCTGTTAAATCATGTTTTGTTTTGTTTTTCTACATGTATTTATTCTCTCCCGTATTGTTACGTGTTTTTCCGTTTGTGCTGTCTAGCATTTTTGCCGCGACATGTACTGCTTGTGTTGTGCCACGCTGTGTCGTGTCGTGTCGTGTTGTGTCGTGTTGTGTCGTGTTGCGCTACGCTGCTGTACTGGCCTGCCTTGCGTTGTCTTGCAATGCCCTATCCTCTCCTGTATAGTTTAACACTGTGCTGGAATATTAATAAAGACACTGTGAACTATTGGTTTCATCCAAACTCTTTTATTGTTGTAGTATTTTCCAAGTCGTATGAGTTTGCGATAAGTGAAACATGGAGTGATGACTATGCCGATCCCACAACGTTATCTTATAAAGTAATGAAATCGAAAGTGGACCAGGAGGTAAGTAAATAACATTTTACCCCTTATATACTATACTTTCCGTTCAAAACCTGAAGAAAAACATTGTTTTTTTAGGTGCAAAAGCTGTATCATAACGAAATCGTCAGTATTGGCAACGTTAAATTTAGGTTAGTGTTTTAATTTTAACCAAACAATGACATTTAACATGCATGCCAATATATCTCTCAGTGTTTATTTAAGCAAGCGATGACAGTTAAGGATACGAACTTCCGTTCATCAACTCCCTTGAACTTATTCTGTTCTCCCAGTGGGTAAAATAACGCCAATTCAACGTTAAATCAACCTCGAAAACGTGAATTTGGTCAAAGGTAGGCCTCATTCACTATTGTACGTTTTGGTAAACGTATTGGAAACGTGTTTGCTGGTAAACGCACCCGAAAGTTGACCTATTTACATATCGTAAAAGTGTAGACAACCGAAATGAAAACGATGATACGTGTATACCATGTGACTTGTACGCAGGCTTCGCGCTTTTAGTAATCAAAGATGGTGGATAAAAGCATACTTTTAGATCCTTTTAGCGGCAGTGTGGACGCGGATCGGTTAATGCATCTTCAGGGTGCCAAAAAGGCAAAACTTTGAAAACGCATTAACTCTTAAACACTTCATTTTTATTTTGTTTTGTTAAATGTTTTCTCTTTGTTCTTGCTTTTGTTTTTGCTGTTGCCGTATTGTTTATGCAGTGTACCGACTCGAGTCGTATACGACGCCATCCGTCGTTTAAGTGTTAAGACTCAATATTGAAATACGACGAGGGAAAGACGTCGACTGAGAAACGTGTTTTTAACGTCTATTTTTAACCCTATAATTTCCAATGTCAAGTACACCTGACAGCAAAGAACAAACAAATTCCTACTAGAACAAAACAAAGACAACAGGATAACAAAGAACAAAAAAAAATATCCTGGGGGAACTAAAGGGTTAAAGCCTCGTCCACACGGGCAATTTTTATGTGACAATTTTTATGTGACAACTTTTATTTGACCGTGTGGACGAGGAAAATTGACGAAATTTTATGTGACAAATACATGTGCTGACAAACTGGCGTCCTAGTTTTCATGTGCCACATAAAAATTGTCATATACGATTATTTGATCGTGTGGACGACTCATAACATAAAATGTGACAAATGTCTTGGGAAAATAGTGGTGCCCAGGCACCTATACAAAGCATGTTTGCGCGGCCAACATGACGTTCACTATAGTTGTCACATAAAAATTGCTCGTGTGGATGAGGCTTAAACATTAAAACTACATTTAATTGCAACGTTGAGAAAAAGTTGAGAATGCTAATTCGATCAACGTCTGCATGTGTTACACTAACACCAAAAACGGTGTAAAGTATATTCTGGCTTTCCTTCTGTAATTTAAAAGTTGGGGTTTGTCTTATTGGTCTTATTTAGAAAGGGCAGCGTTCTGGTTTCATTTCAACTGACCAGCTTAACAACTTCTTCATTCAAAGTTGAAAAACCTATCGTGGATGCGATTAATAATGGGAAGCTAGGTGATTTAATCATCTCTGAATACAAACCAACTACTGCGGCTAGTGAAGGTAAGATATTTGCTAACTGCATGTTGTCACTATTGTATATATCACGGTATATTTAGCTTATTACTTACAATGTTCGTGTTAGGTTTTTCAATACCGACCTAAACCTGTCTAAAGTACTAATGTTAAGGTAATCTCCAGTCCGTTCTGCGCATTTGTTCTTCAATAACAAAGAGGGATCATCTGAGATAATCACTGCACAAACTTCGCATTTTTCAACTTTTCTCTGAATTGGATTTTCCGTATATATTCAGTTAATATGCCATGTTTTACCCTGATTTTACAAATACTATAGTTTAAATTTTCAACCTATCGATTCCTTTGCATTGCGGACTGGATGCTAATTTTAAATATTTTGTTGTAATGCCCCAAAAGGGAAAGGGGGCTGTTTTTTTTCGGTGTAGCATTTTCGGCATTCACGGTTTCATGTTTTAATATTAAGACGTCAAATTTTTATGGTTATTTATATTCAACAATTACTTACCAAAAACTAGGTGAATATCGGTAAATATTAACCGCGCCTCGCCGTGGCAAGGTAAATATTCACCGATAGTCACCGATTCAGAGGTAAATAATTGTTTTAGTGTCTTGAGTATCTTTACTAGTTTCGTGTTTTGTTGAATTTCATTTTACGTTATTTGTTCAATTCCTTTGCAAATAAACTTTGAAACACCACTTTGGACGGCGGCCACTTTTGAAAGCGTTATTCACTCGTGACTAGATAAATAATACCTCAGATTCACCACTCGGTTAGCTAAACAAATTGATGAACTAAATGACCTTATCACCTGAAGTTCGACTAGTTTTGATACGGAAAGCTCATTAGTTTCGCTCTGTCACTGCATCATAGAGGTGGTTTTATGCACACACTATACGCTGGTTTGAAACCCAAAATGACGTACGTTAAATATTCTTTATTCAAATACAATTAACTGTCTTGACTCTTGAGTACAAAAGCATCGTAAAAATTGGTCTCATTAAAAATGCGTTACCTTTGTTGCTATAGCGGTAGTGACATTTTAAAACTGCAGCTCGATTTGTTAACGTCTACTTGTAATTTTTTTAAAAAATTTCTTTAACTCATTGGCGACGGTGTGAATTACGCGTTAATTTGAAGCCTTGGCCACCATTTCGGTGGTATTTTCAGCTTTGTAGCCTGAATATATCGTGTGTTATGTTGCTATAAAGGCGTCGGTAATGTATTACCGACGCTAAATGTCGCCGTCGCCAATGAGTTAAATATTTGCAAACAATAAAATAGTTTTCCATTAAAGCAAGGTTTGCCAAGACAGCGTTTTTTCGTTTACCTATTGATTATCAATACATACAGAAATGTCTTACCAAAAAAAATTGCAGCTCACAAATTGTTTTCGAGTAAAATTTTAACGTTTCAAAACTAACATACTTTTAAACGACTTGGTACGATGTTGTCCTATTCAAAGCAGTTCATTTTATTTATTTGACAGAATATTCAATGTAGCGTATTTTGAGTTTTAAACTTGAGTTTTGTACTCTTAAAGAGTGTGTATAGAGCCAGCAAAGTAGCCAGCACCATCTTCATTTTAACACCATTAAACAAGCCATTATGTAAAGACCATTATTTACCCTGGGTGGTCTTGTGCAATAAAAGTCCCCAAAATGCTCTGTTTATCGTTTGAAAATACTGTCATGTCTTTTTTTCTGTCATTTCTGTTAATAATAACACGAAAATTGATCAATGTCTTTTGTGATTTACAGATCACCAAAGTACAAACACGCCTATTACCAAAATGCCCACCAGACCACCCACCACCCTGAAAGTACCATCATCAATTCTCACCTTATCAAGAATCACCAAGACACCACCTAATTCCACCACTTCCATTGCAGGTAACACCCTCGCGCAATTGATTTGCTTTCATTATCGTTTACCCAGAGCGGCATCCTGTGAGCTTTCCGTCTCGAAAAACAACATACGATCTCCGATTAAACACTTTTTTAATAACTAAACTACATATTAGTCGACCAGAACTGTTTTCAACACTTTGTCTACAACTACGCTTCTTGAGATTAGTTTACGGCGATTTTCATTCAAGGGAAATGGCAACTTATTTTTATTGTCTTAAAAATAAAACTTTGACAATTTTGTTATATCTCTTTTTGTTATATTATTTTGTTATTCAAAGTTTGTTCACGATGGCGTCTGCCATCTTGGATCAAATTTCAAAAAAGTTCTAGAGTTGTAGTTCTAAAGATAAAATTTGTTGTTGTGATCCAGTTTTTAACGTCGTCTATGCATTTGCATGCACAATTATGAAAATTCAAGGTGACGGACTTGCTTTCCTCGTGAGCAAACTTTGTAATATCTGAAAACCAAAGAGAGATATGATTAATTTAAAAGATTGTTGTTATTTCCCTTTAAAGAAATACCAAATGTCTTTCCGTGTTTGGATACTCTTATCCAAACACGAGGTGTGTTCTGAGACTTATAGAAAGTGTAACAAAACACGAAACAAAGGCGAGTGTTTTTAGCATTTCGATGTCAAGCAACATCCCAAGTGTTTGGATAAGAGTATATATACACGGAAAAAAACAATTTATTATTTCTGTTATAAAATAACAACAGATGAAAAAGTGGCGGGAAATTTCCGTGTTTAGATCCAAACACTGAAATTGACCAATCAGAACTCGCGTACTATACATGTTATTTTATAAATTACAAAATCAAACGGCGGAAAGGTGGTGAACTGCCAAATGTGTGAAAAAGTTTTGCTTACGTTTCGAGCGAAGGCCTTTCGTCAGAGCAAACTGAGTGTCGAAAATGAAATGTTGTTGCTTTTAATAGCAACAACATTTCATTTTTGAATTTCATTTTTGCACTGGTGAAAGGCCTTCGCTCGAAACGTCAGCAAAACGTTTTCACACATTTGGCAGTTCACCACCTTTTCGCTGTTTGATTTTGTATTTTTTAGTTTCTACGCAGCATTTAAACTTGTTTTATAAATTAGTTTTCCATGGACGTGGGAATGACCACAAATTATATTGGTTGCTAGGATAAACCACTGAGTTTTAGACTTAATAATTCCCAGGACACAATTACATTTTTTGTCGGTACTCAAGTTGGCTAGTTTGGACAGGTTAGCCTTGTTAGCGCAAATATGTTTTTAAACAGTACAAAGTAGAGCACAAAAAACAAAGAAAAAATTAACAATTGTCTTTTGCAAATCATAAAATTAGTTGTATGTATTCACATGAAAGTGCGAGTGATTTTATCGATGTTAAAGAACGCGCGCGATTTTCTTATATGTAAATCTGCTGTACACATTTATATTTCAATACTTAATATCTAGAGAGCGAGAAGATACATGAAAGAACTGCCAATCAGTTACTCAATCATTTAACAATTTCTTTCAAACAAAACCATAAACAGAATAGCAAAGTTTCTTGTATAAAGTTGAGAATTAATTGACTGTTTTATTAATTTTCTATTCTTTATTTTCAAGGTACACCTGCACCAGGTACAGGTAAGTTCATGTTATAAGTATTATATTTACACACCAACATACATCAAGTATCTCACGAATAACATAAAGGTAACAAAGTTTTATAAAAACTGTATTTACATGATTTTTACCCTGGACCCAAACAGCTTCCACATTGACGAGTAAACTCGTTTAGCGTTGGCTTGAGTGAATGTCACGCTGGGCCTTACAGGGCTAAACATATACTGATAAAATATTAAGGAAGAAAAATCATTTATAATGTAACTAATTCAAGCGCGAATTCAAGCGCGTTGATTAGCTAATAAGCGTGCAGAAAGAGAATCATGCGCGGGAATTTTCCCGCCAATGCACATTTGTTTATATAATAGCTCAATTATCACCGAAAGTAGAGTTAAAATCCAGTCCGAAAATGAGATAGTTGACAGTGCTCAAGCAAAGAGCACAAAAAAAACATACGCCGTGAGCTAGCTGTTGACGCATGTAAGGATAATTTCAATTTGTATCTAGGTTCTAATAAAGACTCCTGCTGCTTTTTTCCTTCTTAAAAAAGTTATATTACAGACAAATCCATATGGATTTTTCCGTATATGATATTCTTAGTTTTGCACTTGGGAAATTGCTCGAATTTCGAAAAGCTAAAACACACTCGCCTATATACGGCTCGTGTTTTTATTACGCTTACTGAAAGTCTCGTAACATCCCGCGTGCAAGAATAAGAGTATCGTATACGGTATTCCTTTAGTCATAATCAGTTTAAATAAGCAGTCATGTTGGTTTGGATATCTACGAACGATCATTTCATGCATCCTTTTTGTCATGTGCAATGATCTTTGTGTGTGGTACCTTTATTCTGACTATATTTCCTGATAAATAGTCACCTCCAGTAAAATATTTCGTATTATTTTATTTCAGGTGATCGCACATCATCTTCCAATACTGTTCCATATGTCGTGGTTATTGTTATTATGGTGATTATTATCATGATTTTATTGTTCGTCGTTTGCTATATGTGTAAAGTACATTACTATTTCTGCAAACATTTGGGAAGTGGCCGTCCAGCAAGCGAGAGCTCCGCCTCAGAGGATGAAGAAATGCAGAACATTAAAAGGTCAGAGAAAGGCAGAGAGAGCCGTGCCAAGTTACTTCACAAAAACGACGAAAGAGACGGTAATTCGGTTGAAAAAAATAAGAAGTCCCATTCGCCGACGATAACAAGGGAGAACAAAAGTGATGACAAAGCTAATCAAAGTGTTTGCTAAATAGTCGTTAGTGTTATCTGGGTACATCCCTTGTGCCTGGGAACGACCGCGGCAAAGCAAGATTGAAGAGGTCAGTTGTTCCGTGGTACATTAGTGGAAATCATAGATTTCGTTTTTTGAACGCTTTTTTGTCGCTTCATCCAAGCCGTCGTTTGAGAGCACCGTTTGAGAGCTGCTTGAAATGAAGGTTTTTTTTTGAGCTTTTATATGCCGACTGTAGATGTTTAACGATGAGGGAATGAGCTCCGTCCGGAAGATGGCAATTGGAAACACGACTACACCAGCGCTTAAGGGTACAGGCCAGGAAATTTTGTATTGTCGTGTCAGAAAGATCTTTCAAAATGGTGTATAAAAGCATTTTACCGTTTCTTCGTCGTTCATTTAGTTCTTGAGATATTTTAATGAGAAGGTGCATCCAGTTCTCCATCTTGGGTATACCTTGGGTACTCAATCGCAAAGCTAAACAAAGTGGGAAGAAAGTTAAAAAGGCTAGCTATTATATACCATTTTAAAAGGTCTTTCTAACAGGACAAGAAAAAGTTTTGTTGCTTATAACCTATAAAAGTGCGAACAAAGTGACTGTTGAGTTTAGTGGTTTTCTGTCAACAATTAAGAAAGTGGTCTGAGAACCAAACATGAACCAATCCTTGTAGATATTGTAAATTATTCGAAGATTAGTGAATTATTTTATGTAGGAACGTAAAGTGTAAAGCATTTACAGACACATAAGTGCATGTCGGAAAATATAAGAATAGGCCAAAAAGGTTGTTTTGAATTTGAATAAAACAGATAAACAGAGTTGGTTATCATAGATAAGCGCAAATTCACAGCTGGAACGAGTTTGTACCTCTGTTAAATGAACTTTACTGTTGCAAGTTGTTTTAACCTTGCAGCGACTTTGGTTAACTGGTAATTGGAAAATATGATATATATTTTTGTTTTAACTATGTTTTTATCAAAGCAATTTAACCTTTTGGCTAAAGTGACTAGTTTAATTTAAATTTATTTAATTTATTGCCTTAAGAAGAACATTGTATAGCAAAAGGCATTTTAATCTAAACCAATTTGTTACCCTACCACTGTTCACAGTGTTCAGAGAGTCCTTTTCAGTCAATATTAAGGATGTGCCGGATACTGGATCCGGTATCCGGTAATTTTGCGATATCCGACAGTAATCCGATATCCGGTAATGTGGTATCCGGCAGTATCCGGTATTCGCTAATAAAGAAATACCAAATGGTTTTCCATGTTGGATACTCTGATCCAAACACGCGGGATGTTGCGAGACTTTCGAAAAGCGTACGAAAACACGAGCCGTAGGCTAGTATATCGAAGGGCAGTATATCGAAGAGCAGTTTTTTAGAGGAAATGCTGAATTTGTCTCAAAAGAAATGGGAAATTGTTCCAACCATTTTACTGACAGAACAAATGAAGATCTGTTTTAAATACGATCAGTCAATCTTATATCTAGGCCATTTGCATGATGTCGCATTATTTAGATTATCAACAATTTCCACCACGCTTTGTAGGTATTCGTCGTCTAATTAGTTGGGATGATTGCAAAGCATCGTGGTAGTTGTAGTTGAATGAGTGAAAATACGTCAAATGACCTGTTGCTATGTACGTAGCAAAACAAAAAATCGTCATTTTTTCATACGGTTAATTATATTCATTGAGGATTTTGCTGTCATATAGACCTTTCCGGTAATTAGGTTACAACTACATGGAAGCGAGGCTGAGGGCTTAGCGATATCGACTGAGTAGCGGTCACTGGTAGGGACAAAATAAATAGCTTGTTGGGCCCCTCAGCCTCGCGTTACGTAGCTGTGGTGTTATTACTGGAAAGGTCCATACTCATTTAACATTCGGCTTCATATTTGGCGATGCGAACCAGATTCAAGAACCAGAAACAAAAAAATCACTTGATGGAGTCAGTGCTAGTTCTTTAAAATATTTCAAAGTACTAGTATTAAATATATTAGGCTAAAATTAAGTGTTGCAGTGGTTTTGAAAAGTCGGTTCAAACACTCGACGCGAGACTTTACCAGGATTTCAAAGTACTTGTGTATTAAAAACAGTTAAGTCTTGTCTTTTGAAAAAGATCGAGCTTTGAAATTAATTGCTTTAGTAATTACTTTACCAGGATTTCAAAGCACTTGTGCATTAAGAAGACTTGTCTTTTGAAAAGCATTTAGGCTTTGAAAGTCCAACGTCTCGTATTTGAACTATTACATCCAAGCGTGATGGACGGCGAGTATATTACATCGACGATCTTGACACTGTTGCTAAAAAACGGAAATCAAGCACGTTAATATTGTTAATATTGTTCATACTTAGTCTTTAGTTCGATAGTTAAAAAGAGTATGTAGTAAAAATAACGAAAAGCAATTTTTTTTAACATTTGGTGGAGACGCTGTTGGTTTACATTTAATAACGTTATTACCTAGTGGGAAGCTCTGGGAAAGCACAACAAAAAATTGAATAATGTTGTATCAAAACGTTTTTTAAAAATTTTTTTCAGCCAAAGCAAATTTTTGCAATTAACAATTAGATTATGAGCTCGAAGTTTCCATTTAACAAGTAGACAACGAGTCCGAGTTGTCTATGAGCAGATAGACTATCGCTCATAGACAAAAAGGACGAGTTGTCTAATTGTTTTAGTCAGTGCTTCCACAAAAAATTTGCATACGACTTTCACTGTGGGGGAGGGTGTCGTCAAATAAAACACAAAGAACTTTT
>JAOBAZ010069335.1:0-12064 GCA_026546875.1 Pteroeides caledonicum | reverse complement strand
TAGGACGTCAAAACTTATGTTTTCACGTCCTGAAGTCATCTAAAACGCCGTCCTAGATTAACCGGAAATGTACACGCTACATGCCACGCCATTTTTCACGTCGCGTTGCCGTCGCGTCCCGCAAACTAAATCACTCCAGTGACTAAATTAAAACGAACGCTGAAGGCTTGAGCAGCTAGTATAATTCACAAGATTTTAACTCACTAAAGTAGCCCAAACCGGCAACTTTAGTATTTTAATTTGGTATTTTCTCTTTTCCCGATATTGCAGTGCTTTCCGAATTTCTCGACATTATATCGGTATTTTCTGATTGCCCCGTAATTCTTCGTTGTTTTCTGATTTCCCGGCCCCTTTATCAGTATTTTCTGTTTTGGCGACTTTTATCGATACCTTTTGATTTCCCAACATTAAAGGACAGTATCCTGTAGCTAAAGGTAACAACACTTTTTTGGGCCGCAGCTCTCAGCAATAACTATAACTTTGAAATAGCTATGAACTATTCGAAAAAGCGAAATTTCGAAATTAATGTAGGTCTTAGAAATAAGTCTACACCGTGTGATGTAGATTTATTGAACCTAACCCTGACGTCTTGTTCTGTAAATGTTTGTTATAGATTTTTTTGACACCCCCAATACAGAAACAGAAGAAAATGAAGAGGCACCCTCATCGACAGAGTAATTTAGATAATAAATTATTTTATTTTTCGCTAGTTCGTACGATTTTAGTAGCCGATATCACTTTTTGATTGGTGATATTCGCAGTCCATATGAGCTCATATACGACTTAGCATATGTGGTCTTATCGCTTACATATACTATGATTGCTCACATAATTTCGGCAGCCACTGAGTATTTTCATAAAATACACAACAACAGTAACTCCGAATATTGATAACATTTTATTTTATTCTACGTTTCGACTGAATTGTAGTCATAACTACAATTTAGTCGAAACGTAGAATAAAATAAAATGTCATCAATATTCGGAGTTACTGTTGTTGTGTATTGCTCACACATAAACGGTCTTTAGCCTTGGACCGTTTTTAATACGTCGGAAAATGTATCTCCACACGGGTCTCCAAATCGTAACTAACACAGAATATTTAAGCTATTTAAACTATTAATACGTGGTGGTATATAATAGTTAACTGATGTGGTTACAATGTAATCTTGCCAAGTAAGCACACGAAACTAAAGAAGCCTTACACATTAAAAGTACCGTCCACTCCGTCTCTGCGTATCGGTTCTGGTCATAACAAACCAGGTGTTACATTGGCCAAATTTTGCATCTTGGAAGCTTTTCTGAAGCAAATCTTTGATGAGATGGCGTACCTGCTCATTTAATGCCATGGTTGATAATGTGATGGCTTGTCTGCAGACATGCAATTTCATTATGCGATTGTGATTGGTTGACTAAAAACCAACTACTCACACAATGGCTGTCTTAACAACGATCGCGATGCGCATCATGGTACAATTCGTTGCCGCGCGCGATTTGATAGAGGTGTAATTTTACCCTTCCCGCAGGCAACGCTATTTTTTCCACAGGCAACGTTGCGGTGCCTGTGGAAAAAAATATCCCACGTGTAACCCTACCAGTAAGCTCTCTCAAAGAGCAAATTTTGCTTTATTACTGGGTGTAAATATGGAGTGAAAGAACTCCAAATGGTCAGCTGGACGTTTTTATTCAGTCCATTTTTGGAGCTGATTCAGCCCTCTTAAAATAACAGTGCTGGCCCAAAGAAAATTGTGTCTGTAGATACATACAGAGGTGTAACCGGCCGTCGGTACCCACCTTTTTTCAGGCGGCCGGGCGAGAAATAACCGACTGCGCATGCTCGCCAAGTTCCCCATCTTCAATTGTGCACCTCTATTGTGGCAAACTGCGCATGCTCGGCAAGCGTCTAAAGGCACGCACAAAAACAAGTGGGTACACCCGTTACACCTCTGTATGTATTCTGTGTACTGAACGCAGCGTAATAAATCCAACATTGGTCGTTTAACTAGTCTAGTGCATCAATGATTTATGAAATGCACATTACTTCTGATTTCATATGCCCAAATCAAATCGCTGTACCCGATGTTCGTTGGTTGGCGTGGCCGGGCAAATGAAAACCTTGTTAAATAAATATGTATTCAATTATATTGACAGGAAAGAACTTGATAAATCAATACCTGAAGGTTTTTTTGATGATCCCAAGCTTGATGCTAAGGTAAATGATACAGTTTTTATAACGGTAAAGTTATTATGTTTTGCATGCACTTTTATACAACAATCTTATTAAAACAGTTTGATTGGATATGAGCCGTTTATTAAGTATAGATGCACAGACGACGTCATCAAGATTTTGCTTGTTATTTTTCGTATTTTTTTCATGTGTAAAACAAGTAGATTTGATTTTGCCGTGCGTATGTATTGTAATAGATCATAGATGATGTCATGGCGTGTAAAGAACAAAAAGTACTTTTTAGTTCTTTACACGCTATGACCTGTGATCTATTACAGTACACTTGCACGGCAAATAAAACATTACTGTGCAGTTTGGAACTTTATGTACAGTATATGTTTTGTATAGGACAATAATTAACAGTTATTGGATTAGGTTTTTGTGATCTACGGAATTATCAAAGTCAAGGTTTTATCGAGTCGAAGGCGAAGCTGACAACATTTACCGAGACCGTGATAATTCTGTATATTACGAAAACCGAATTCAATAATTGATTTATTATATATTTTTCAGACGTTGTATTTCTTCATCGGCAAACGTTGAAAACCAGGAATCGGCCATGATAATAATATTGTTTCGGATAGGCCCCGGTTCTTTCTCCCCGGAAAATTTGGCCTGTCTCCCGCCTTTTGAGCGATTCCGCTATTGCAATTGCGGGCCCAAGCACGGAACATACAGATAACTCAGTTATCTGCTACCAGGTAACTGAGTTATCTGTATGTTTCTTGATTGTCGAATATAACTGCGTGCGCTTAGCCAATTAAAACGCATGAAACGACTACAATGTATAATAAATACGTATACAATTCCTGTACAATAAATACTTAATACAGTTCCTGAGATATCGAGAAATTTTAAACCAGAAACGGATTTCTAATTGATAACTAGTCCATGGTCGGATCCAGCACTAGTGCACCTAATTTGTATATCACTGCTTAACCAATCAAAATTTTATTTTGACCAACTTGTTTTGTTATGCAAAGTAGGTGCACTAGTACTGGATCTGACCATGTAGTCCCAAGCCCTTTCCTAGTTTTGAGATTACCTGTTTGTTTATTCAACCGCAAGCTAGGTGACGTTTTTAACCGATGTTGGACGGAGCTACAATAGTGCAGGCAGATATTGATTAGTTTGTTATGAGACTTAATTGTATATGTATAGTTGTTTTCAGTATTATCACTGAAAAAAGAAGTATACAGAAGAGCTACTCCAGTCGGAACCATTGAAGTTTTTATCCCAGGGAATAAGTTGTCATCGATTATCTAAAATTTTGACCCCAATAACTTCACGGCTAAAAGTCTCACATACTTGATCAAGGTTAATAGCTTGTCAACCCTTAATCAACATTGATATCAAGGTTGATGAAGGGTTGATGAGCAATCAACCTTGATCAAGCTTGACGCATCAAGCTCGATCAAGGTTGATGGTTTATCAACCTTGATTATGCTTGATGACATCATGACAAATCATGCCTGACGCATCAACCATGATCGCGCATGATGCATCAAGCTTGATCAAACTTGATATTTCATCAACCTGAACAACATTGATACTGATACCAAACATGAACAAGATTGATGTCAACCGCGATCAAGTATGATATCAATACTGATCAAGCTGGCTAGCTCAACCATGATATCAAGCATGATCATGGTTGAGCGTTTTTAGCCGTGTGATACGTTACCAGTTACTACATAATTGCGCTGACAACAGAATGTGCGATTTAAGGTGGCTCCCTACAGTTATTTGTGTAATATAACAAGAGCAGATAGAAGAGACAAATTTATCATCTTATGCCATAGCCAAGGACTGTAAAATTACTTTACCTTTCGGATAAAGTCACGGACAGATAAATAACGCTCTTTTATGATGTTGACATGGTGTTACCATGGAAATAGTGACGTTTCAAAATGGCCGCCAAATCGGGGTTTTTTGTATTTATCTCCCAAATAAGTTCGGTGACCCCCAATTTTTTTTTCATCAAACGTTTCCGTTATGGAAAAGTCATGAACAGGAAAACTTTAAAAAAATTCTTTGGTGTGGAATTGTTTTTGCCTTATAGAAAAAATTCCACACCAGAGAATTTTTTTAACGTTTTCCTGTTCATTACTTATCCATAAAGGAAACGTTTGATAAAAAAAAAAGTTGGAGGTCACCGAACTCATTTGGCAGATAAATACAAAAAATCCCGATTTGGCGGCCATTTTGAAACGTCGCTGTTGCCATAGTAACACTATGTCAACGTCATAAAGGAGTGTTATTTGGCTGTGGGTGACCTTATCAGAAAGTTAAAGTAATTTCACAGTCCTTGCCTATAGTATAAGATGATAAATGTGTCTCTTCTATCTGCTTTTGTTATTATTATACAAATAACTGTGGGCAGCCACCTTAACTGCAATTAAGACAAAAAGCAATATTCAATTAATTATTTCGAGAAACCAGAAGCGTACTGTATAATAAATTATTAAAAATAGTAATTAATTATTATAAATTAGATCTAATTATAAAAAATAGTGCGGATAACACAATGTTGCTGTTCATCACAAAATCGTATATTTTTTAAAGTTTTGTTAATTCTGTATGTAACTTTACCCCAGGCTCGTAAGGTTGAATACAAAGATCCGGCAGAAGAAGAATGGGAAAAATTTCAAAAAGCTTTAAGTACAGAAAACCAGGTTAGTATGCGTAGTATTCTTGTTGATACCATAGTTACTGGAGTACATGGTTTGGAAACTCGATTAAAATTCAATAGAACTCATTATTTATGTTGGGTTATATTTATGCGAGTTTGGGGTCGTTCCTCATCAAATGACTATTGTATTTTGGGGTGAATGACCAATAAGAGTGCTTGAAATTTCTATTGTTCAATCTTACGGATGAATGATTCAGTTAAATCATTCCTATTGGTTGTTTGGCCAAGAAAACAATGTGCATGTGATGCGGAAGAACCCTAAACTTGCATTAACCTGGACAATAACATAGATAATGAGTTTCATTGAATTTTGATTAAGCTTCCAAATTATGTTCTCGAACAACTGTGTTGATACAATGTACTTGTACATTGCTTGCAACAAATAGCTATGCACTGAATATTAGTTAAAATTGTGATACTTTGTGTTTGGATGTTCGGCGTTTGAATATAAATTCACCCGACAAAGCAGTAATAGAGGAATATGTGTATTTGAGATACAATGTTGCTCCTTGCGTTTTTACCAGGTGTTAATACATATATTTATTATATGACTAGTATACTTCATCGGTCCATCCACTAAGATCAAGCATTCTCATTGGTTCCTGAGCGGTCGGTAACCAACAGTACGGACCGGCCAGATTCCGCTGGAATTTGACCGTTTACAGAACAATTTTAGGGGGCTTTTTTCGCTTTTTAATAGAGAGAACAATTTTAATTTAACTGGCTTTTTTCGCTGTTCTGAATTTAATTTTAGGCATTAACCGACTTCATTGACACACATGTTGAATTGTTGTAAGCAAACTACATTTTATCAAAGTTCACTTCCAGAGTTCGAGTTTCTCTTAATTGTTTTTAGTCTTATAATAAATAGTTTATTGACTGAGCTTGTTCGGTCCGTACAGGAGGATACTGGTCTCGTTCTTTTTTCGTTTGTATGGATCTCTAAAGGCTCGGTCCATACAAAGTAACCACAAATACACAATACAATATAATTGTATTGTGTATTTGTGTTAGAAATTAAATTACTAAACATTAAACATTTTTAGTCGGTTATCGCTTTTTCTAAATACTTAATTATTTAATTATGTATATTCTAATATTCTAAATTTTTTGCATGGAAAATTATTGCAGCAACATCGTCGTTTCATTCAGAGCTGAGGATGTACAGTACCATACTGCATGCTAAAAACTACCACTACTACATTTTCACATACAACCAATTCAATTAAGGTTGTCCTTTGAAAGTTAAAACTTCAAGCCTCAAAACTTTGAGCCTTCTAACACGAAGAGCCTTTTGGGATATTTATTATTGTATTGCGGGTGTATCTCTACTGTATAATTAGTTCGCACTAAATAATTATTTAGCATTATCAATGTTTTCAGGCCGTTTATTAAACGGTGCGGTCACGGGTAGTCGTATGCCTGAACAAACTAGTGATTTGTTTGCTTCGGCTTTACCAGCACCAAAAGTTCTTTTAAAAACGCGATTACCTCTTTTATTGCAATTTAGTTCTTAAGCCTGTGGCTCTCTCTTGCAATACAAGCAAGGCAAACCAAGGGCAAAGCTGAATTCAAACATTTTTATTTGTAAAGTCGCACACATTAATTATATCCCAAGAGTCTTTTTGCGCTGGAAGGTCGAAAGTTTTAAGGTTTGAAGTTTTGACTTTCAAAGGATAGCCTTTAATTGAATCAGCTGTATATAGTCATTTTTTATCAGAATTTTTTTGTTTTCTAATACTGCGTTTTTATTATAAAAAGGTCAGATTTTTTCAGCTGCAAATGAATAAAAAAATCTCATTAGCTTCACCCGGGTACATTGAAGAACACTGTGTTCACAATTTTAATCTTTTTAGATCATAAACTTTATTTGTACAGTATGTGTTTACAACGACCATGTAAACCATTTTGGTTGAAGGCCGTATACTCAAGAAGCTAACATAACATTTTAGGTTTCAGAAGCCATAATCCACGAGGAGGAAGAGGAATCTCGGATTGATCGGGCACTTGATGAAATAAGTGAACAAAGGTATAATGAAAACATTTTTGATTGTTATATCAGGGATTTAACACTACGAGGGATTTAATAATGGCAATAGAACGAATAGGAGTGCCATTAATGTCAAAATTATACGAGTGGTTACAAAATAAAGCGGGTTGTTGACTTGTAACCACGAGTATGATTTTGGCATTAATTGCACGACTTAATTCGTTCTATTACTTATTAGTGTACATTCAGTCATTGTCTATTACAAATCCTGCGTTCTGATTGGCTACTCAACCGTTGTCTATTCGGTGATAGACAACGGTTGGAGAAAATGTCAACAAACCAGAGCCAATTGCGGTCAAAACACCAACATTTTCATCAGTTGACATAAGAAAAACTGTATTTTTTAGTGTGGAACTTTTAATGTATACTAAAACAATTAGAAAAAATCTTCCTGCTATCATATCACTAATTGTTAATTAATTATATATCTTTTTTAAGTACAATTTTTAAAATTCAATATATAAAAATTTTTGTCGCGACAGCTCTTGGTAACTAGTACATTGGGATCATTACAATTTATGTCAGCATTAATTTATGGGTTGGTGATTGGCTAGTTGTAAATACTCGAGTGAATCTCCTTGGCTATGGGCAAGAGTGCGATTACAGCTCACAAAGGGTGCGATTAATAGTCAAATCGCACCCCTCTTAGCCATCGAAAGTTCAGTATTTGCTACTGGTTACAGAAGATATATGATTAACTGTGGTTAATTGTTTGATACTTTCCATGAGATTTCTTATTCAATTACCACTATTATTTGTTTTTTCCTACATTTTGATTTCTCTCTTTGCAGACTGTACTATATACGTGCAGATGTTCTCCGAGATAAACAAATCGCGTTTAAAAAAGTTAAAGATGAGAAACAAAACCAGAACAATGCTTCAAAAATGACAGAAGACAGCGACAGTGATAGTGATGATTTAGAAGAGATGTTTAATTGGAGAGCGAAAAAGGCTTTGTCTTGAAGTACCACTATCTAGTATTTATATATATATCTTGTACATAAGGTAAGACCACAAAACTGCCGAAGAATGTACGCAAACAGTCGTGGGACTAATAACTCTTCTACCATAAAAGTACTGCATCCCGACTGCTCGCAAATAATTACCAATTACGTGTATTTGCTACAGGCGAGGAGATTATTGGGGAATATTCCCCGAGGTGTCGAATTCGAGGTGAATACACCGAAACCGTGGCGAATAATTGTTTTTGTATTTTTTCAGAAATCGTTTGTGTCTTTGGGGCTCCAGTATTCGTTAAATGCGATTATATAAGCCGAATTTTGCGAAATTCGGCTTTGTTGTGTTTACCTGCCGGTATATACAGGGTGTATCAAGAAAAGTATACACCTGGTAAATTGGCTGGTATGTGGATATTTAACGAAGTTGGCGGGGAATATTGGTGTACCTGCATAGTTTAGGTCCTTCTGATGTGTTTAATACTAAATCTAATTACTAAGCATTTTTTGTCACTTAAGATGGCTTGTTAGCAGAACTCGAATTTAAAACGCCTTGCGCAGAAACGTGGTCACGAAAAACACATTTTCAAAGCTACTTAATATGTTGAACAAACTGCCAACGTTTCAGGCTATTTGATGCTCGCGAAGTCTGCGCGCGGGCTGCAAAAGTTGGCTTACGCGCTATTTTCTTTTATTTACACTTAATTATTCATTTATGGATAATTGGCAATAATGTTAGTTAATTTTGCATGCGATATTAACTTTAAACATGTGGTGTGGGACAGCGCACCAATCGAACCGTCTGAAAGTTTGTTATTTTGTTTAAAATATTCTCTATTTTTTATCGATCAATTCAACATGTAATTTTAGTGGCCCATTTTTCTGCGCAAAGCGTTTTTAACTTGTGTTTTGTTAGCAAGCCACCTTAAGTACAGAAAAAGTATTGGTGAGCAAATTCAGTGTTAAACATACTAGAAGGACCTGATCTAAGCGAGGAAACCAATGGTTCCCCTATCATTTGTTAAATATCGACAACCAGACAATTTTTTAAGTGTATACTTTTTTGACCTTTTTTATTTGAGACCACTGACCAAACTTCGACGGAAAATACATTTCAAAGTTTCCAAGTTATTGATGTTTCTGTTTTTTCTGAGGGCTTGTGTTCAAAATGTGTCCCGCACGAATTATGTCTGAGGAGTTTTGCGCGTTTTCCTGGGCTAATAAAGCTCTGGAGTCTGATTGGCTTATTAGTCCATTAAGGAGGCGTGAGGAGGGCGGGTTTCGCAATAATTTTCTTGGAAATGTTGGAGTACTTTTCAAAACAAAAAAATGAATCTGATGACAAAGTATTTCGTTCTTAATGTCGAGCCTTTTCAGATTTTGGCCCCTCAATGCTGAAATTGAAACGACACTTGTTTTTTCTTTTGTTCTTACTGTTTTTGTAATAGAAGTGGATGGTTTTTGCTTTTTGCCCAAGGCGACAATGGTTGAATTTCAATACAATCGTCATTGCGTTTGCTCATAGTCGGGAGGCTCACTAAATATTGAATAGAACTCATAAGTTTGTGCACTTTTGTGATCACGTGCCTATTGAATATTGCGGTAACAACGATGGTAAATTACATATCTGTCATGCTAGCCACACAGTGTTTCACTTTTGAGGTCTTTAAACCACAGGCTAAAATACTTTAGTTAATAATGTTCTTTTACTTTTTCTATTCGACACCCTGTATGTCAATAAATACCATTTTAAACGAAGTTATTTTACATTTTTGGCAAAATTACTGTAATTATTGAAGAGAAAATTCAAAAAGTCACGTCGTGTTTATATTATCGCCATCTCGGTTGATCTGCTGTCAAGTTTGTCTGCCATGGCTTTAGAACACAATATTTAATCTTAGCTTCGATTTCAATGTCAGACACTGGGGTTGCAAACCGATTCAGCTGGGTTGGTTGCTCTTTATGTTCTTGTCGAACATAATTTGATTTGTTTCAAGACTGAACCACGTCGTCGATGAGATTTCCCTACCTTGAAAATGCTCCTCGTCCAAGTGTCCAAATCCCGACGCAGATTTTGCTGCATAATAAGCGTATCTTGCTCGGATATTTTACCATCAGTACCGTAACCGAACCAACGTATAAAACGGCAAAACTGAGCTTTCACGTTTGCCAATTTATATATTTACCAAACCTTCGACCACCAACAGAAAACAATGAACGGATACTCTACAGTCAAAAAAAGTCTTCCAAAACCTCGTGAGAACAAAACGAAACGGGCGCGGTCGGCATATGAACAGCATAACCCCATGGTCGGTCTTTCATTGGCATTCAAGACCTCCAACTCGGTTATTATTCTACATACAATATTTTAATGCTAAACATTAGTTTAACTCAAAACTAAGGTGGCTCTGAAAACAAGTTATGTATAAAGCAGGATGCTATTAGGCGGAATTTTTTCTGTATCTTTTCTACCTAGTTTCACCCAAGAAATCACAAGACAGAAAAATTCTGCTTAAAAGTGCGAACGCGCACATAGTAAATAAAAAAAGTGGAATTTTGCCGTCTCCTCGGACTAACTAGTATCTCCGTGAAGGAATTATCGAAAGCGTGTATTGAGCTTCTTTTTTAAGTTTGAAAGTCATCAAGCACGTCGTAAATTGATTAATATAGTTTAGTTATCTGCAAGTTACGTAATTCAAATTAATATATCTAACTAACCAAAGCGTAATAAATTAAGGTGGTAGTCTACCCTAAATTCCCCAAATCACTCTTTTTGCTCTAATTTATTTACAGTTTCATCAATCGTAACAAAAATGTGCAAGAAGATCTGCAGTAATTATAACATAAATTGGCGTGTACCTTGTAATATCCATGGTAACCAGATATTACTACGTGATAACCCAGAATTTGTAGAAGCAATAAGAGATATCAAGTCCAACCTTTTCGAAGTTGCTTTTCAGATTAAATACTATGCAACAAGTAGACAGATTTTAATTTCGTCAAGTACTCTCTTTTTAACTTCCAAAAACCACCGTTTCCACAGTAACCAGTGAAATATTGCAAATTTTGAAAAACTGTCTACTTATTGCATAAAACACTAAGATCCACCAGCAGTCAAAAAATTGAGGCGAACCATCAAAAACCTCATAATGCAGAGTTTTCGCAAATTTAGGACAGTGAAATTCGGTTATTTTGAGAAAACCAACAGCAAAGATTGTCTATTGTTTGTTGTGGAATGTTAAACAAAGGACTTTAAACAAAAGAAACTATTGTGAATTAAAAAAGCGCATACCAAACAATGATAAAGAACAAAACCTTGGTTTTAACACGCGAAAAAAAGCTTTGAATTTTAGCCCATTCTTTTGGAATATCAACAAAGCAGTTAATTTTATAAACAGGTGAACAAAATAACTAGCCAGTAAGCCCATAATATTTTTTTCCAAAATTTCAAAATATATTTAACTTAGGGTAGACTGCCACCTTAAGAGATTACTGGAGATAATTACGACTATTACCCAGAGTATATAATTTTCTGAGGAAACATCACATTTTAGTAAAGCGTTTTTATTGTTTTTGAAAGTTTATTCCATTGTTTTATTCTAATTGCGCTTGTAGTTCAATTTATGTCAAGTTAACGTTTCCCGTAAAAGATTTAATCTTCCAAGGTTGCACACCGTTTCTTGATGGTTTCTGGAAGATTTCCTCTTGGTACTTTTTCCTACAACACATTGCAAGATAACAGGTCATAAGTGTTCACAAATATCAACTAAATCAAATGAAATAAAGTATCTTAACTCCATTCTTAATTAGTAATTTACTTTCAAAGTTGAGCCTCTGAAGCTATGGAGGGATTCATCTTGGATTTTTAAAACAATCAGTCGCCTCAGGCACAGTGATTACAAGCTCATATGAGCTTGTAATCACTGAGCAGAGGCGACTAGTTGTTCAATGTAAATACGCTTGTCAGCCAATCAACGCGCGTGCTTTTAGTAAGTTATTTTATAAAACAAAATAGGTAACGAAATTTCACTTAAGAAATAAAAGATATTTTCCGTGTTTGCACAGAATTATGCAAACCGAGGAGATGTTTGGGAGAACTCGAGAGCAGATCAGTGCAAACCCATGAGGTAGAGGGTTTG
>JAOBAZ010069224.1:0-12068 GCA_026546875.1 Pteroeides caledonicum | reverse complement strand
CTATCCCTGACTATAAAAGGAGCTTCCTCAGGAAGGTAGGCACGTCATTTGTCGTCAGCACCCGGTCGGTTAACATCAGACTTAGCAAGTTTACTATTCATATATCGTAACTTACCTTGTTTGTGTTATACTTATAGTAAATAGTACAATTCAAAAATAGTAAATTTCATACAATTTCACAATTCACAATGAATATACTAACCAGTTTCACACAAAATGAACATCTTGCTAAGCAACTTCGTTATGTCAGGTTATACGAAGAACGGCAACACAAAAACATAAGGTTTTCAACCTTTTACCATGGGTTATACTTTGCAGTTGGGCGCTAAAAAGCCGCTTTGATCGTATAATTTATTCTACATAAACTCATGACCCAGTTTATTAGTTAAATATTTACTTTTTATTTAAATGTTAGGTAAAAGGCACGTAAATGTTTTTGAACGGTAGCTGAATCAAGCGCCATTATCAATGACGCCTTCGGGAAACGCTCGGCGACCCTTCGGGTCCTTTTATAGTCGGGATAGCGTTTAACATATATCCACAATTACTCACCAAGTCGTATTCTCTGTGCACTCTTATTGCTAAAATAGTTTGTTCTTTATCAGACTGTTTGACGACCGTCATCCACTTAAGATGTCGCGTATCAATCATTCTTAACGTTTGATTTTTCTTTGATAAAACTTTTATAAATGTTTCAGGACCAAGACTAACGATTACTGCTCGAGATGATTTCTTATTTTCCCACTCAATCGCTACAAAAATATATCAAAGACAATTATTTGTGAAGTCACTATTTCTACCACAATCTTTACAAAAACAAGCAATTTGACTGGATATAAGCCGTTCGTTATTGAAGCATGGATGCACAGATGACGTCATCAATATTTTGCTTGTCATTTTTTGTATTTTTTGCGGTATATTTTGATGCATCCAACAAATAGATTCGATTTTGCCGTGCGTGTGTACTGTAATAGATCATAGGTGATGTCATAGCGTGTAAAGAACAAAAAGTCACGTACTTTTTTGTTTTGTACAGCTATGAAATGATCTGTGATCTATTACAGTCCACACGCACGGCAAAATCCAATATTTGTTAAGTATTTTTCACTAATTATGAATAATTACATTGTTATAATCTCTTGTTCTTTGGGCCACGATTCATTTCTCAATTATTCAGTACTTACTTTTTTCTGTTTTATTGTATCTATTTTGAAATCACTAGTACTTTGAAATCATTAGTACACATCCAGCACACTTACTGGTTCATAGAAGCTAGATTTCAGCACGAAACTAAACAGTTAAACTAAAAGTAAAAACTAAACAATTAAACTAAAGTCAGCAGTCAACTAACGACGTTTTTAATATGTATTTTCGTAAACTTGCGTCTTTATTGGTCGATTTTCACCACGTGACAACATTTTGCAACAAGTTCTACAATATTCTTATTGTTATATATACATGCCTGCCACGACGGTTGGTGTCGGGAACCTCGCGCATCAGTTTTGTACACATAACAGCGATACAGCTGATTTCCACTGTGCTAAATTTTTCGCGCGAACCGAATTCTTCTTTTTCTTCTCAAGGTCTGACTCCAGGAGCGAAATTTCTCAACGAAATACGAAAATTTTTGCGCGAAATAGTTGTATGCATGCGTGGCGAAGACAAATGTCATTTGGCGAGAAATAGATTCGCTTCGCCAGTGAGTAGAAGTTCATTCTACTCACTCGAAAGCGAATAAAGTAGAACAATTCAATAGAATCACTCATTTGCAACTATTAGTGTAATGCGCAGATATAGTTTCTCGCGAAAAATACCGCCCGTGGAATGAGGCCTTCAGGCTTTCAACCAAAAGCATGTAATCCAAGAGCGACCCTGCGATCCTTTGCCTTCGTCTAGGACACGTCAAGACCTCCTTACTGCAGGTAAACAGCTGGAAATTTCCCACTAAATTTTTTTGTACGGTTAGGGTTATTCAATTAAGCATGGAAGGTGGAGTAATAATTATGTCATGCTACCGACCGTCTCGGAAGTGGCCGACCGTCTACGAAATCGAAATTTGCGTCGCCGGCAAGAGGAGAAGGATCTTTTATGGGAACTAAGAATTTGTTAAGAAATTATACCTGAGAATTTTGAGCGATCGTCTTTTCGTATGCTTCTTTTAAAACTTTTCTTTCGTAACTGTGCAATTTGTTTCTCTCGTTTGGAATTCCGTATGTAGGCCAGAGTGCATAAAACACCAACTGCAACTAGTGTTAACAGAAAGGTAGTTTTCTAGCGTTAGGTGAATTATGATGGTGATAATAGTCTGGTTAGGATAAAGGTACTGGTGATGTATGGTGATATATATGATTTTTTGTATGGTGTGGTAGTGATGGTGGTACTATGGTGATTTTGATGGTTTGTAGAAGTCATCATTATTCGTGGTATTTTTTGTTGTTGCTCAAAAAAGTTATTGAATGAGCATAAATATCTATACAGAAGATCCACTTGGCTGTACATAACATGTGCTTATATTTACTTTGCAAATATATGTATTTTACTGGTGAGAAGACACCGTAGGTAGACAGTTCACCGCATGCTTATGGGCCAAACATGTAGTCGTTGAGCCATTGCTGCTGCGATATACACAAACACAGAAACTTCAACTTTACCGACGTACGTCATACTACCTTTTCTGCTTGTAGTGCGCTTTCGGCCTGGCTTTACCATTGATAATATTATTACACATTGTGGTGTAATGGAGTATGTGAGGGTTTCGTTTATTAGTAGAGCTTGCTAAGAGAAATTTTGTTGCCATCATTTTCTTGCTCAGTTTGAACGTTGTTTATATATCGTCGGGATAATTTGTTGCAATTTCTACTTACTAAAAGGTAATAGGCCAATTAGGAGAAAACTAAGAGCGAATGAGATTTCACTTCCACTGAAATAATCGTATGTTTCCAATTTTTTACATTTTTCATCTACTTCTATTAATGTTTCCTGTTTTACTGGACACTTGGCTAAAATATACAAGAATATACTATTATGTACAACAATATAGAACAATATACAATTAATATATACACCACTATACAACACTATACAACAATTTACAACTATATACAACAGTATACAACCGTATACAACTATATACAACTATATACAACTACATACAACTATATTCAACCATATTCAACTATATACAACCATATTTAACTATATAGAACCGTATACAACCATATAGAGCCATATACAACAGTATACAACCATATAGAGCCATATACCATCATATGCAACCATATTCAACTATATACAACCATATTTAACCATATAGAGCCACATACAACTATATTTAGGCACATACAACTATATACAACAGTACTCACCTTAAATAAATGGTTATTGTTGTTAGTTGAATTTTAAAGAAAACTATTTATTTTAATTATTATATTATTATTTCTACTAAAACGAAGCGTTCAAAAACGAAGACTTTTATATCGTTACTGGTCCCGAAAATAATTGGCTTGTTTCAAAAATAAAACAATTGACCGTTGTGCCGTCTTGCTAACCAATATGTTAGCCATTTTTGGTTATGCGTGAGATTACAAAGAGGGTTAATTTTTTGTGTGTGTCTAATTATACAGGTATTAGAATGCTTTGCAGGTCGTCGTGATCTAATTTACTTGAGGTGAATGCAAAGCATTGTGGTAGTAGTTAAGTAAATATGTGTCATCATTTGAAATAGTTGTTTTGATATGCCTCGTTTAAATATTACAGTTTGCCTTTAAGCGAACTTTCTTACCTCCTTTCACAAAGAACACGTTCGGTTGTAGTTCATCAGTTTTAATGCCAGTACAGTTGATGATGATATCTTTAAATGTTGTCTTCTTAATCTCTTCTATTTCCCTCTTCGTAAATAGTCTTTAAGAAATGAAACAAAAGAAATAATAGATAATATCCACGTAGCTAACCAACTCAAGTTACTAATTTCGTCACTATACTTGTCACGATACGTTACTTACAAAAACAAAAAAGGTTTTCAAAAAAAATAGATTTTCTTTTTCTGGAGAAATTTCATTTTCTTGACAAAAAAAATCTAACGTTGTTGTCTTTAGCGGTCAGTTAATATGATGTCTGATTGTTTTAGTATACATTCAGTTCCACGCTAGAAAAAAATACAGTTTTTTCTTATGTAAACTAATGAAAGTGTTGTTTTTTTGACCGCAATTTGCTCTGGTTTGTTGACATTTCTTCCAACCGTTGTCTATCACAGAATAGACAACGGTTGAGTAGCCAATCAGAACGCAGGATTTGTTACAGACAATGACCTAATATGTACTAACCACATTTATACATTATATGGATTGGTTTTAATGATAGTCTTTCTTTTGCCTTACTTGTTTTGTTCATAGTTTTCATACCAAAACCGATCTCCATCTCTTAGTCGTAAAAACTGATCAAGTATAACAGTTGTAAATAATTCACCCGGACCGTTTTTTCCTGATTCGAGCAAACCACCGACCCAAATATCCATATTGTCAATATCTTTATAAAGTTGTTTGGTTTTATTCAATAACTAGGGAGAAAATGTCAACAAAATACCTATTAGCAACCCGCAAGCACAACCACAAACATACACCTGCACTCACACGCACACATACGGACGCACGCTCACACACACAAACACGTACACACACACACGCACGCACACACACGCAGGCACGCACGCACGCACACATACACACACACACACACGCGCGCGCGTGCACGCACGCACGCACATACACACACGCGTGCACCCACATACACACACACACTCATACACACACACACACGCGCGCGCGCGCGCACACATGAGAGTAAAACTGACAGTGTTTACGATTTTCCTATTGTAGTTTTTTCTTATAAATGAAATAGCAAATTTTTTTCGTGTTTGGATAGCCTGATTGAAACATTTGGGATGTTGGTTAAGTCTACAGTTCTTTTTTCAGTCCTTGTAAGATTTCAGCGATTAAGCTCTCTAAACACGCAAACCATTTGGTACTCCCTTGATGAATATTAACCTCAGAAGGTATGACTTCGGTATCATTATTAATATGAGTGAAGTACTTCATGGGAGCTAAACCAAATGCTTTTCTTGCAGTATTATAATCAGGTAGACCATGATCTCGACCACGTTGTATGTTGATAGCAACTAAGTCACGGCGAGAATGATGTAGTGGACCATAGGTAAACACTAAAAATATAAACATTACAATTTCGTCATATGTAGTGTAAATTGAATCTGTAGGCGATAGCTTTGGCACTTATGTATGTATGCATATATATATATATATGTATGTATGCATATATATATATATATATGTATGTGTGTGTGTGTGCGTGCGTGCGTGCGTGCGTGCGTTCGTGCGTGCGTACGTACGTACGTACGTACGTACTTACGTATGTGCATGCACATGTACATGTACATGTACATGTACATGTACATGTACATGTATATATATGTACATCTTGTGGTAAGAGAGAACAGTTGAGCTGGATATCCAATAAATGATCATTAAAACGAATGTCAAGATGTAGATCAAGTTGTGAAGTCAGGGATAAAATAGGAATTATTAGATAAATGTTTTGTTTACCCCTAAGATCCTCAACAATGACATTATCTTCAGCCTCAGCTTTTTGGTTTATCATGCCAAAAATTATTGGTTGGATAGAATCATTGACGTTCTTCTTTCGTAAAACCTCCTGTGAAGATAATAGAAAATGTAGATTGGTTCAAAACGTGTTCGAGACAATATTGGGAAATTGTTTGTCCTACTTGAAAGAAAACTAAGAACGGTGACATATCCTCCTCAAACCATTTGTCCACGCTTGTGGACAAAAAGTGGCTATTTTTAGAAACCAGAACAATGTTTATGAAAAAAACATCCTGACATTGCCTGGGTTCGAGGAAGATAAAATAATGGTGACATAATCTTTATCTTAAATAGTGTGCCATTTAAAATCAATCATAACCTATTCCATATACTTATTAGGTACCATGAGAAAGGTAGTAACGTAGTCAGCCCGACAATTTACTCATGCTATGCAAATATTTCAACAACCGTAAAAACAATAAATTTCTAAAGAAATGAATAATGGCAATGATTTGAAATTTGCATAGCATGACTAACCTTGCGGACTGGCTTCGCCACTGCCACCATGATAGAAAATCTACCACGATATTTGTGGTCAGCACAGTCGTCTTAATTCCCTGAACCACTGTGAATGAAAGCCTAAAGTTAAGTTGTGTGCACTGTTTTTTTATTTCAACCTACTGAACGCAGGTGGGAAGCAAGTTTATCGACTTCTATAAAATCTAAAAAGCATCGTGTCATCGAATACCTCTGCATTCCAGTAATTGTTACATAAACGGATGCCATGATATTTAGTAGCTTGATCGTTACATTTCTTTTCAGTGTTCCTGGTAGAGAATTTTAGATCATTTCAAGAATTTTAGTATTTTGTAGAGAACTTTCATAGAATATTTCCTAGAATGTCATGACAACAACTTGGAAAAAATATAACTTGGTTTCAAACCTTACATTTTTATAACTTGTTTTGGTACCATAGTTTCCCCAAAGCGCATTGCCGCTGACTGAAAGATATGACTGACTCCAGGATGAACAGAATTTTGATAACCTAAATTGGGATTACGTCATCGTTCAAAGGATAGAAATTGATTATGTTGTGTGGATTCCCTAAATATGACTGATTACTATCTTAAGCATTAACTACGCAAGACTACACATGTGTAAACCAAGTGTGTCCCACATGTGGCTGGCATGTAAAATTGGAACAGACACACGTGACCAACATGTGGCTTACATGTGGCTGGCATGTAAAATTGGAACAGACACACGTGACCAGCATGTGGCCTACATGTGGCTCGCGTGTAAAATTGGAACAGACACACGTGACCAACATGTGGCCTACATGTGGCTGGCGTGTAAAATTAGAACAGACACACGTGACCAACATGTGGCTCACATGTGGTTGGCATGTAAAATTGGAACAGACACACGTGACCAACATGTGGCCTACATGTGGCTGGCGTGTAAAATTAGAACAGACGCACGTGACCATCATGTGGCCCACATGTGGCTGGCATGTAAAATTGGAACAGACACACGTAACCAACACGTGGCCTGGATGTGGTACACATGGGACCAATAAATGGTGCAAGTCACGTGTGTTGAGATGTGACTGACGCATGACTTTCATGTATGTTTATGTCGCAAACACGTGTTAATCACGTGTTTACATGTGCGTCACCTATCTATTTTTTTCTAAGCGTTTGATTTTGAATTGATAATTTTGTAGTGGTTCACTCCGTACAGGAATATTAAAAATACTCGTTTATTTTTTTATAGATATTTGATCAAGAAATGTAAACTCCAGGTAGTTACTTACTTTACCTTTATATTTATACTCGTGGTGAAAACTCTCTGTTGTAAAATTTCCTCCCAAGAAAGATGGCAACCATTCATAGAAAACAACATGCTAAAAAAGACAATATTTTTAAGTCACTCAATCAGTTTATCTTAACACATCCTATAATCGTTTTGTAAAAAATTATCTCGTCGCGGTAACTATTTAGGAAAATCACCTCATCCTTGGTAAATATTCAGCAATAATTCCTCATTTGCGGTAAATATGTATAAATATTTTTCTCTTCGCTTTATATTCGAAGATATATGCTCATCCTCATTAAATATTTGCAAATAATTACATCTTCTTTGGTAAATATTCACCAATAATTACCTCATCTTCGATAAATATTCACGTATATAACCTCATCCTTGTTAAATATTTACCAATAATTACATTATTTCTGGTAAATAATTGTTATATAATCCAGTCCTATGTCGCTTACTTGGTATGTCGCAATCACCCATTTTCTTGCTTCGTTAAAAATCTTTTCATCCTTCCATGTCGGGTGGTTCATTTTAATTTTTTCTGCCATTAAGTTATGATAACGAAACCAAAGAACACCGACCGAAAGAAGAAAAGGATTTTCATTTCCTCGTCGGTTTCCAAATTCTTAAAAATGAATAGTGTTTTATTCATAAATTATAGCGTTTTGCAAATCATCAAGTCTAAAATCTAAAATTTCATTACAGCAAACATAAAACCTCCACAGTGCTATTACATTTCATTGTGTGTATCAACATGGAATGTTTTGAGTGATTTCTTTTGTTAGTCTTACCCAATTTTTTATGTGTTAATTTGCTGTTTATTTCAAAATCCTCTACCAGCAGACAATATGATGAAATATAAAAGAAAAACAACTCCGATAACATCTTGTAAACTCAAGATTTGAGTCAAAGAAACTAGAGAATGATATAAGGTGATATTTCGACTTTATTTCAAAGACATTGTCAAACCATTGGTTTGAAAGATCTTTTTATTGCTTTGAAATATCTGAATGAAATAAAGTCAAAATATTACCTTATATCATTTTCTTGTTTCTTTGAGTCAAATCTTGAGTTTACAAGATGTTATTCGGAGTTGGTTTTCTTTTATATTAATTCGCTGCACAGAACCAATGACGTCACAGCTATTTTATTTGAATACTTCATATCTCGACAACAAGAAGAGATATGAAAGAATTTAAATTCGATGAGTTATGGAGATTTTTTGGGAGAGTAAAGAGTACGAGGTGGTAGCCTAATGTAGATGTTTCATATAGTCTGTATATAGATGTACTGTATAAACCATATTTCCTTATTTATTTGACCCATTACCATTGCGATGAAGGCGAGAAAAAATAAGAAAACTATTCTGCAATCTTACTTGGAATTCTTTCTACATCTTTCAGTTTATGTTCAGACGGTATAGCCAAGTTATACATTGGTAAACCAATCGTGTTATTTTCCGGCCAATTACCCATTTCACTAATGGCTAGTTTACCATCTTTTAATGTTCTTAATTGATTTGCCCAGATTTTTGATGTTCCATATATCACCCCACCATCGAGCCATGGTGTTGCTTCATTGATCTGATCAATGGAAAAGAAATTATAAAGTCTACCCACAACAATCAAATTACTAATATGATGTCACCTGCCTAGAGATGACGTTCCTTCCCTAAGATGACATCACATAGTGAAACATGCTTCCACATCGATGACGTCATAAAATTCAAGGTGACGTATGTAATCTCAATCACCATTATCACACTGCTTGAAATAACGTTACATGCCCTTAGATGACGTCACATAGTGAAGTATGCTCTCACATAGTTAAATATGACGTCACATAGTTTACCATGACGTCATATAGTTAAAGATTGCGTCATGTGGCTCAAAACTACGTCTCATATTTACGAGGATGACGTCACAGTGGAAGATGACGTCACCTAGTTAAAAATGCCGTCATATGGTTTAAGATTTTGTCACAATCTTTCATTCCATTTTATTTTTAATAAAAATTTTTGAACTACCTTCTGGTCGGCAATATGTTTTATGTAAAATAATTTATTTTAATATTTTTTGTTACCTGCTGTCGCGGAGTATTCGGCGACTTTCCGCTTGAACTATCGTAGTTTGAGCGAACAAATGGCAAAGGTCTCTCACGAAAAACTGCGTGTTTTCTTCCTTTGGGTAATTGAATATTAAAATGTTCTGCAGGACAACCAGGTCGACTGGTGTCAACTATTTCATGGGCCACGTGTTGACCTGAAGAAAAAGAAATACGACTGGTCAGCGGGCTTACCTTTTATGCCTCATACTATGCCTCATATAAATAATGCCTGAATAAATAAATGATATGGTCAAATAATATTTACTGGACAATTAACCAACCAATCTGAAGAAATCTTGTCAAGTCTTGTTGAAAATCCTTGAAGTCGATAATATTTTGTTGGAAAAATAAGGTAGTACTTGGCATGTATTTCAGTTATTGTCTTTGTAAGCCTTTGGTTCTTTGATCAATAACTGACTTATTTGCCATGTTTTCGTTATATATTGGTTTGTAATTCAGTTATTGTCTCTGAAAGCCTTTGGTTCCTCAGCTCAATAACTGACTTATTTACCGTGTTTTTGTTATATATTGGCATGTATTTCAATTGTCTCTGAAACCCTTTGTTCCTCAGGTCAATAACTGACTTATTTACCGTGTTTTCGGTATATTATTTTTATTTATATGCCCCGAACGGCCATGGAAATTGGTTGAAGCCTTGACAAATTTCTAGAACTCTCCAAAATTTGTGGAGAACTTTAATTGGTAATTTTATACCATGTTATGGTGTTAGTTTGTAATACCGAGATTACCAAGGTAAGACCATTTTCACTCGGGTCTCTACGTAAGCCGGGGTGAGTCTTGGTCTAGGAATTTTTATGGATCGTTTTTTGGACTGAAAACATGGAAATATTTGAACAACCGATCGGTGTGAAGACAATCATTGTTTTATAAATTATTTTCTTACCAAAGAACACCATAAGTACTGAGGCATTTCTGAATGATTTCTCATTTTTTGTTTGTGAATTACTAGACATTAACTCTTCACTAACATGAAGAGGATTGGGACGAGCTGAGCCTGCAGGCTGGTAGACGCCATCTTCATACATTGGAGCGACAACACGTGATAATGGCGTGGCTAGAAATGAAAACATTAAGATGATGAATACACCAGGTATGAAAATATTATTTGGGTTGGGGTGATGCATTGGTAGACCTGTCCTTGACAGGTAAGAGGAAGTTTAGCATGTAGGACAGCAGCGACAACGGCAAGAACAAATTGCTTTAAATAATGAACGAGAAAAAAATTGCCGTGTATAAATCTGTTGTATAAGGTTCAACACAGTTTGAAGGGTTTATTGGAGGATCTTTATAGTTAGAATAGGTTCTCCTAAGCCGGTTCAAAGGATTGCTTGTTGCGGCATAAGGTGTAGTTGGTGCGTAGAACACGTAAAAATGTTCAGTTCAACGTTGTAAACAGACCGAAGACGACACCTGAAACTCCCATGGAACTCCATAGGTGACCCCTTTGGTTCTCCAGGGTTAAACAATGAAACTAGGGGAAAGCGGACTCATTTTGTAGTGGAATGCGTCCACACAATCCTGCTTTATTTATAAACCATGGTTCCTCATTTCAATATTTTCGCTGCTAAACACTCGTTATCGTACACTCTTACCAACTGATCCCCAAGAAGGGTTCGCCAGATTATTAAACCAACCATCAAACCGTTCATATTCTATGAAGTCGTGATTTTTGGTCCCAACTGGGAAAATGAAAAAAAAATGCATTATTACACACAGTAGAATACTTTAGAATATCAATTCAATAATTCTACCAAAAAATGAGTTATGGTCTTATTTTGATCTTATGTATGGGGTGCTATTGTTTACTTAAAAGATTTCATGGCTTCTGATTGGCTAATAGCATGTGTGAAATCCTCATGTAAAACGAGAGACATAACGTGCGATAGGACTTTTTTCTTCCCTGTGAATTCACAACGTGAACGGTCGTAGACCAAAAAGGTTGTATCTCACGTTGTGACATCGTCTCAATGAGGACTACATCAACTTCCGAAACTTTCCGAAACGAAAAAAATTCAAGAGCCGACCGCTCTTGAATTTTGTAATTTGTTGGGTTTTGCGTATTTGACCTTGCGCGTAATCTTTTCATTCTTTTAAATAAAGAATAAAACACTTATTGAATTCGGTACTCGCATGAGATGATCCTCACTTTGTTTTTATTCACCACAGTCTTCGCCTACGGTTGATAACGACAAACTTCAGCTTGATAATTCTACACATCACGCTCAATCCCAGTCATTGGTAAGTCACACTGTGTGGGATGTTTTGATGTATATGTTCGAAATCTAACATTGCTCTTCACTCACTTACCAGTCAAAAGTAACAGTACAAAAATGAACAGAGGCCATTTCGACGAAGAAAACATGTAAAACTAAATGAAAATAAAACTATATTGGATGTTTACAACTATAATATCATTTTGGACACCATGTATCTATCTATCTATCTATCTATCTATCTATCTATCTATCTATCTATCTATCTATCTATCTATCTATCTATCTATCT